>CAUYRT010059640.1:0-38243 GCA_963574885.1 Lepilemur ruficaudatus | reverse complement strand
CCAGAGTGCCGGAATTGAAATTGAGTTTATCCCAAAAATCCGTCGCAAGATGTAATTTTGATGTTTACAGACTAGCCCGGGCAACAGAGTGAGCCTCTGTCTCAAAAAAAAAAAAAAATCAACACTAATTCCAAATCTCTTCTCTTAATGTCTTCCCGTAACGTAGTTTGTCTTTTGCTCACCTCACAGCCCCGTGGGGGCCAGACAACGCCCCTGTACAACTCTGCTACAGAGAACCAAGGGCCCAGTCTACACCCATCATGCAATTTGGCCTCCTTGGAGTCCTTTATTTCCGGCCGTGGAAGGGAGGGAGAACGTGAATGGCTAAGAGCGGGAACAGCAGCACACACTCCGGACTTCAAAGGAGGCTGGGAAATGTGGGAGGAGCACCTGGAATATTCGTTGAGTACTCCTGCCTCTGCCACAACATTTGATCCCGTTTTGCACACCACACATTGCGGCCACATCTTTCCTATAGATAGCTTAATAACGAAATTTAACAGTTTTCTTGGCACTCTTAACCTGGAAGAGCTGCAATTGTAACAGGGATCCCTATTTATTTTGTGACCTCCCAAGCAAGGAAGAGAGGAGCAGGTGTTCTGCGTATCCGTGATTGGGGTGCCGTGGCCACGAATGGGAAATACGCTTCATTTAGAGATTTAGTGACAAGAAAAAGACAAATTTCTTTCATGTTGAGGTGTTCAGTTTCATTTTATTAGAGAATGGGAACTATATAATTCATTACCTTTACATTTGTCCACAGGAGCAAAAAAACTCTTATATCTCTAAGCATAAATAAATCTGATTTGAATTTGAAACAGCATATGCCTTTCATATGTGGCTTACAGTTACATAAAAATCCAAGAAATCTATACATTTTTTTTACCCTCCATGATGCCTCTGAGTTTTTTTTTTCATTATAATTGTGCCCATTGACATAGGATAACAAGCTTACAAAGTAATTAATGGCTAGAAACCCTTAAAAATTAATTGGTTGACCAAATATCCCCTATATATTTAACTTCTAAATTAAATCAATCTTCTATTGTCATTTATTAAACTCTCACAATTTCATAAACAGGCCAAAAGTTGAGTCCTATTATTTGATAAGGATGAGTATATTTCTTAGATGGTAGAACAGATGATTGACATCAGAATTTAGAAGAGGCAGCTGTTTTCCCCACATCTTAATTGTAGCCATTTAACACACATGCAAGTTAAATCTGATGAGAATCCTGTTTTTAGTCTCAAAGCTTTTACGGTGTTGGGTTATGAGAAAACTCTACATGTAACGGTGAATTAAAGATGGAAAACTGCATTGTGTATTTGCTTCTGATTTCAAATCATGCAGGCATGTTCGAAAAGCCTTTAAACCAGGGGTAGGGAATTTGTGGCCCTCCAGACCCCCAAGTACGGCCCCTTTATTAAAAGGATTTGTTCTTTAAAATTTGGATTTAGTCAAGAGGCTTTAAAAAAAGTTTTAAAGAGTTTAAAGTTTCAGCTCACACCGATTTCCCACGTGCCTGGGGTGTGTCCACCGCCCCTGCGAAGTGCTTCTTTCCATGTGCCCTGCCCTTCTCTCGCGCCTCCTCCTCTTTCCAGGGAGAGACATCAAAGGACTCTGGGAGCTTCCTGAAATCTGCCTCCTCTTCTACAAGAAATCCCACTCCTTTCCCCTGACAGGGGTAAAAGGCCACCATCACAAGGACAGAACTCCAACACCGTCGTTGGATTTCTGAGTTTCTGGAATAACTGGCCTGTGTCTGAAACCAAAAGGCTGGAGTTCCCTGCTGACTCTGTGGCATTCAAACCGAGAAAAGAGCAACCGTGTTTTATGCCCCAAAATGACACGAAGGAAAACAAAAACAAGCCAGTTTCCCACGTGGCAGCCTGCACAGTCAAAGCCATTGTTCCCGGGGAACCCCAACAGACACACACACACCCGCTGTGCCGGACCGACTGGCTGGTCCTCGGTTTACAGGCATGAAGTCACAGGAATGAAGGTCCCATCCCTCGGGTGATTTTCCTCTTTTGCTTGCACTGGGCGACTTCCTGATGTGCCTGATGGGCCAACTGCAGGGAGGAGAGAGACTCCAGCTGATACAGTTATTTTCTCCTTGGAGGAAATGATCTCTAACGAGAAGTCAAGAAAGACGCCATAAACTCGATCATAGTTCCTTCATGGACAATTCACCCAGGCAACTGGCAACGTTTTGACCTGTTTAGCGTGAAACACTTAAAAAAACAAAAACCTGTAAAGCAGATTCTCACACGAATTGATCCATTTTATCCCTAAAGGCAAAGCTCAAGAAAAGCGTTTACACAGTTTGGGAGATGCTTGGGAGACAAACGCAAACCTCCGGGGGAACACATCAGACAAAAGCATAGCGAATTTTTAAGGAAACGAACGCTCTGGCCACTGCGCACGCCTGAGTCATATTTATTAGTCAAGCCAAAGAAATCCGGCCTCTTCCCTGCCGGGATAAGCGCTGGGTGGCCCACGGCACCTGCCACGCCCTTGCAGCTTTTTTGCAGAGAGAGCAGAGCTGAGCTTCAGGAACTTCCTTCCATCTCCACTTTACTGTCCCATGGTCTAAGGCCTTCTCCCTTTCTCTGCCTCAGAAGCCACAGAAAGTCAGAGTAAAAATAAAAATAAAAGCACAATTTCTGTGTCGGTGCTACCGCCAGAGACACAGGCAGTCTGTAGCAGGGAGAGATTTGTCTTCTCCAACCTGTGATGATGTGAGGGGAACAGAGAGGTCCCCAAAACACCTTCTGCCACAGTTTGTCTCAGCAGCTCGTCATTAGCAGCCTAGCCCTAACATCCACGGCGTGCTCGCCATGGGCCGGGCGTCACGCTGCCAATCAAGGACAAAAACTGTTGTGCCCGTGTAGCAAAGCGCTTTGCTCTGCCTCTGAGTATGTTTATCCGAAGTATCCGTATTATTACTGTTAACTGGTTTCTGTCCGCTCTCCAGCGGGGTCTTGGGAGGCAGGGCTTTCCTGTCTGTAACCCCGGGTGAGCTCCACTCACGAGTGCTGAAGAATGAATGCATGCATGCATGAATGAAAGGGTGAGTGCACCTTACCGACCCTCAGACAGACGCCGATTTGACCCTTCCCCACAGAGAGGCCATCCTTGGAGATCAGCGCTAGACTCCGTCGTCGAGGGCAGAAGGAAGGACTGAGTTAGAGCCCGAAGCATCATCCAGAAGAAAGCACACTCGCTGAGGACGGGTCGGCCCCTGGTCCTGGATGACGGGGTCCCTGAGATCAGCAGCTCCGAGAGAAGAAGGAAAGCTCTAGAAGGGCTGGGAAAATACCAAGGACAATCTCACCTGGTTTACATCCACGCCAAAGCCCCACCTTACTTTTGGAGGTCTTTGCTGTAAATAAAATCTAAAAAAAATAGTCTGCGAAGAAGACAAGTATTCCCATCCTAACTTCCAATAAGACAAAATAAAGTCAGGACTTTTTAAGAGGCAGGCCTCACCTTACCGGTGGGTGAAGGCGTTCGTTATGCAAATGAGATCAACAGGTGGATTGACTACAGCATTTGACATTTGGAATCTGGAGCCAGTGACATTTTTATTTCTGGTACTAAATATCTTTTTCATTTGTGGCTCAGATTTGTTTGCTCATCTGTGTGTAACAGAATATAAACTTCCTGGAGCTCTCCTCTCCTCGACAAAGAAAGGGAAGTAACAAACCCAAAAAGCATGCAGATTTCTCCCGGGAAGCCACGGTTTTTCTGCCTTGGAACCCCTTCTGAAACGTGAGAGTTTTGCAAAGTCAAGTCACTTCATCAGGACCACAGCTAATCACCGGCCGGCTGTTCCGTTCAGATTCAGAAAGGAGGCTGTCCCTCTCTGACACACTGCCATCTTTTGACCGTGAGAAGTATAACAAAAAAAAGAAGAAAGGAGGCCTTGTGTTCCTTGTTCCTTGCACCCGTCTGCTAAGTGGAGGCGATGCCGATGCAACCAGACACTCCGTTGTCAGAAGCTCTTTGGAACTGGCAAAACGGAACAAAATGAAACAAAACGAATTTGCTTTTTCCCATGAATTCGCTCACACACAATTCGCCTTTCAATCATTTCAGTCCACACCGGGGGCTCCGTTCTTTAATTTGTCGATGTATTAACACTTCTGCAGACAAGATGTTTTGTTTTCTCATTGTGTATACGATGCCATAATATAGAAATGTACACTACAGTTTACCCAAGGGCCGTGTATTTTGAGGGTCCTGCGGTACTTTCCGCAATTTTGGACATACGTGTTATTCATGCAACGGGCATTTGTGAGAACCTTGCACATGCTGGCTGTGTTCTGGGCGGCAGGGTCACAGTGGGGAACAAGACAGATACAATTTCTGTCCCCATGGATGTAGCAGTTTGCTGTGAGCATTGGTTATGTGGGATACAGGCTGATCTGGAAAGGCACAGGATGATGTAAGGGTAAGAGGGGAATTTAAGCCTGACATCAAAGTTTGCTCCCTCAGGAAGTGCCATTTAAGTGAGGACCAGAAGGAGGACCAAAAGTTAGTGAGACAAAAGTACAGAGGAGGGTCAGCAGGGGATGCTCTCCAGAAAAAAGGGACAATCTGTGTAGACACCGCATGAAATATGTGATCTCCTGAATTATCAAGTGAGTTCTTAATTTGCCTAAGATGCTTCACCTTAATGTTTAAAGTTTATAATTTTATCTCCTAAAATATGATATTGTACACATAAGCAGAGTTATGGGAGGTGGTACAGTAGGGGTAAAGCATAGGGCTTTGACGTTTCAGAGACTTGAATTCAAATCCAATTAGCTCTGCAATTTGCAGCAACTTATCTTTCTGAGACTATTTATGTCTAAAATGGGAACAACTGAATCTAGGGTTGCAAATTTCTGATCAGGTTTAAAATGAGTAAATTATATTTCAACAGCCCAGCACAGAGTCACGCACACTACAGGTAAATCAATAAATAATGCAACATCTTTTCACCTTAACTGCTTTGAGATATTGGAGACCTCCTACCTCTAGAATGGGTCGTTCAATCACTATTATAAACATATCGTTTAGCACATTAACTGCCATGTGAGTTGTATGTAACTCACACTAGTTTTGGGCCTGAGGCCTCGCGAAGCATATGTAACTCACGCCTCTCTGCACCTTGGGAGCTGTGAGAACTCGTTTGCAAGTTGCATATAACTCACTCTCAGAAAACAATAAAAAATAACCAGTTTTTCATTAAATTAGAAAGGATCATTTTGTTTTCCAAGTTTTTATCCTATTTTCATAATAAAACAATGTGGTCCCAAGGAAAAAAATTTTTTTCTAGTGTGGCAGTCAATGTGTTAAAAGACCATTTTGATTACAGTCATGTGATTAGTGTGCTGCTTCATTAATTCTGTAAAACTTATTATTAGTAAAATTGTTTGAATGGACTGCTTCAGCAGATGGTTGCTCAGGCTAGTTTTGTTACTTATGGAGCTAAGTTTAAACAGAATGGAGAGATGAGTGTATCCTTAAATAACCGAAAGTTTCTGCTTTAAATATCCAGAACTACTCCAATTCGCTTAATGATGACACCACTCACTTAGCCTTACCTATGTAGAACTGATCAGAGATTCCTCCCCAAATAGCCCAAAAAGCATGTGTGCATGGTGGGGGCCAGAGGGGCGGTGCCCAGCTAGCACTTTGACCTACGTTAGACTATCTTGACATGTCTTTAAGGTTTAGCCATTCTTATCTTGTAGATTTCAGCAAAACTGATCAATCCAAAAAGGTGGCAAGATCATTTTAAAACAGTGATAACCCATTACAAGCTAAGTCTACTGTATACATTTTAAAAATGACCTCCATGAAGTAGTATCACATATAGTGAGACATGAAAACATTAAAGCCAGAAGAGATCTTAGCAAGCATGTCTTCTAGTCTATTATTCTATAGGTCCGGAAACCAAGGCGCAAACATGGTAGCTTTTCCTAAAGCTAGTGGTGGTAAGGACAAGGTCCTAGCTCCCAAATCAATGTCTTTTCTTTTCTTTTTTTTCTTTTTTTCTTTTTGTTTTTTTTGAGACAGAGTCTTACTCTGTTGCCCGGGCTATAGAGTGGCGTGGCATCAGCCTAGCTCATGGCAACCTCAAACTCCTGGGCTCAAGCGATCCTCCTGCCTCAGCCTCCCGAGTAGCTGGGACTACAGGCATGTGCCACCATGCCCAGCTAATTTTTCCTATATATTTTTAGTTGGCCAATTAATTTCTTTCTATTTATAGTAGAGACGGGGTCTCGCTCTTGCTCAGGCTGGTCTCGAACTCCTGACCTTGAGCTATTCGCCCACCTCGGCCTCCCAGAGTGCTAGGATTACAGGCTTGAGCCACCGCGCCCGGCCCCCAGGGTGATCCCTTTTTGTGGGGCTGACAGACCTGCAGCCACCTCCTGCATCTTCCTCCTGCCTGAGCTGGCCGCTCTCTGACTCTCATCATTGGGGGAGAATTTGCTGGTTCTGTCGCGATGCTCAGCGGTTTGTGTTTATGTGGGAATGGTGTGATTGCAGGAGTTGAGAGGAACATCCTTTCCCCTCCCCACTCTTTCTAGGACTACCATAGTTTCAGAGGCCGGTCGTACCTCTCTGCTTTTTGTGGGCAATGTAAATATCAAGATGGCTTCTGCACCGTTGAGTTTCCGGAAAGCAAGCATGGCATTGGTGGCTATCTTGCAGGGGCTAGGCAATTCCCCAGCCTGAGAGCTCCAGGGTCCAGCAGTGCTGGGTTTCCAGAAAGGTTGTCAAGAGTTGCAAGAAGAACTCTTCCCTGAGGCTCTCAGAGACTAAATCTCCATCACGGCCAATGGCCAGGACTGTTGATGAATGTGTATTGAAAATTTCTCAACGTTTCTCTGAGCTTTAGTTTCTTTATCTGTAAAATAGGCAGTGAGTCAAATTAAATGGGATTTCATAGACACACTCACATATATATGGCAGTGCTTAGCACCCGGAAGACTCTTGATGACTGACAGTTCTTCTCTTCCATTTCTTCTTAAGGTATGAGCACACACTGAACCATTCTTTGCCCACCCCCAGGCTAAAGACTTGGGCAGCTTTCATTTTTGGAATCAGCAGTTTTGATAACTGTTTGTTCTAGGACAAGAAGCCTGAAGAACTGGAGGCATTCCCATTAGGAGTTTGCTCCCTGGCCTGGCTGTTGGATGCTGACACAGTCTGTTTCCCTGGGGCCTGCTTCCCTCCTAGGCCCTCACATTTGGTTCACATTCATGGATATCAGTGACTGTCACTTATGTGCAATCTGCACAAGATCTCTTCCTTTCCTCTCCTGTCCCAGAACCAGGCTTGAACTTGCCTTTACCTTTTGGCTTTTCTGCTGACCTCTTCTTAGGGAACAAATTTCTAGCCATGATTCCCTGTTTCCACAGGATCTTCTCACTGGTTTTAACTAAACTATGGCCCAAAGAGTTTGTGACATGTCCAAGACCTCCTGCCACTCACTGTGAGCCATGTATACCTTCTGCATTTCCTGCTGCTTGGGACCTCTGCACCACCTGGAGAAAGAACTTCAGTTCTTGCTCTTTGCACCCACCCCTTGCAGTTTCTGTTCACGGCTCCCTTTCTTGTGTTCAGGTCCCACCAGGCAGGGAGCCTTGTTACACCACCTCCTGCCACCCCCACTTGTCACCAAGAGTAGACTGCCTTGGGCTTAGGAACAGCTCCCTAAATCTCCCTTCTAACTATCCCATCCTCAGTCCTTTCCATTTCTTGATGGGGTGGGGGGAAGCACACACGTCTTTCGTTCGTGCCTGTGATAGATTAGCACAGCTTGGAAGGAGTGCTGGCTTTCCAAACTCCTGTGAGCGTCTCCAGCTGAACGTTCCTCTCCTGACTTTGATTTCTCTCTTAGTGAGTGGGGGTGTAATTTGCCTTGACATCGCTGGCCATCAGTGCCGCGGTGAAGTGGGCCTTCTTTGACTCAAAGTGACAGCCCTTGGCCCCTGCGACATTGTTTCCATAGATTTACAATGAAACAGTTTTATATTTTGCAAAGTAGAGTGATCTACAACTGGCATTGATGTGGTTTTCACCATGGACTTCTGGAGGGGAAAGCTGTTTCCATTGACCCGCCCTAAATGATTCTCTTTATCCTAGCACCTGGACACACTGTTCTCAGGCTGCCTGGGATGGTGAGCTTGTTTGTTTGTTGTTTTTAAAATCAGTGTTGGATGCCATAATGTGTTCTATCCTGGTATCGATCCCTGTTTTATTGTTGGCCCCTAATATTCTAAGACCTCTGTTACCCAGACAGCGACCTTTGCTCTTCTGCTCCTGCATGTCGTGGTAGCAATAGGTGTTCTAGAGAAGAGTTAGCGGGGTACCTTCCCCTGGAAGCTTAGTTACTCTTGTGCCTTTTCCCCATGGAGACAGTCTGAGATAGTTAGAAGGAATATCAACCTTTGATACTCTTGTCTAAGATGTGGAAATCTTTGGAGAAGACTGTTGGGGAAGGTATCTAGCTGTCCATTGGTGGTCCTTACTTTTCAGAACACTCAAATCACAATCTGGTTGTTCTCAGTATTTTCTAAAAATACTTGGAGGCAGACAAATAAGGATGTTTGAACATCTCACCTAAAAAGAAGAGAACATTGTGATGTCTTTTTTTTTCCCCTAGAAGGCTCTAACCTTTGGATTTTGAAATTTACTGTCTTGAACTAGCCAAGATCTAGTATCAGGGATGGCTTTATTAGTAAACTCTTAGACTTATTAGAAAGTTTAACATTTACAGAAATATTTTGATATTTTGTCTAAGCTTGTACCCTTCAGATTCTCACTCGAGTTATATGTTAACATGTGCTGGGGAATTAAAGAAAGATTAGATTTTCTTTTTTTTTGCCACTAGTATGTCTTGTGGTGAGTCAACCCGATTGACTTTGTATCGGGTGTAGGGAAGGCCTGTGTCTTTTCCAACATGAAACTGCTAAAAGGGTCCCTAAAGAGTGAGGCTCCCCTCCACCCCAGAGCCCCGCACAGAATCTTTCCCTCTGGTGTCTCAGGATCAGGCAGCCATTACTGCCCCAAGATGTCCGATTTGGGCCTTTGCCTTGTCCTTGACTCTGCTGGTGAGAATTTTCTAAACTATTCCATGTGAGCATTTCTGACAGTGGCCCCTCCCTGTGGGTTGGGGGAGGGGTCCCAGGAGAGCAGACTCCTGGCAGAAGAAGTGATGAGAGCTTGAGAGCACGTGTTTGAGAGGAGATGGGATGTCAGGCTCTGGAAGGTTCTCTGGAGCCATCTCCCAAGGCATTGAGATAATTTACATATTCTGGAAGAAAATAAGACCAAACTTCTCAAAGTAACGGCTTTTCTTTTCACAGCCTCTGTGTGCACATTCTTTTAGCTTCTGGCCTGGTTCTTTCTCTCTGGTGGCCACAAACTTTATGGCCTCACTTTCTAAATGGGGAGAAGAATTTCCAATTTAGACCCTACACTTAGAAACCTGGGAATCATTGGCTTGTGAATGTTGGTGGAGGTGGGTGACCCATTGTCTAAGTGTAAAAGTTGTTCCTGCAGAGAGGTTGGGTGTAAACATGCTCTTTGATAGTGTTTGTGTGAACTTTTCCCTACTCCTACCCACTCCCTGTGTGGGTTTGTATTCTTTAGTCCCAGCTGTTTGTGATATTTCATTGTCAAATACATAATTAACAATTTCGTAAGCCAAGTTTAGTGGTGTTTTCACATTCATGCATCGAATGTCTTTTCTGTCTTAAGCCAGTTTCATCTTTTTTATTTAATGTCCTCCCAGACTCTGCCCCCAAGAAAACCTGGTTCCAGAAAATTTGTCATTCTAACGTCTTTCCAAAGAGTGAACCGTATCAAAGTAGACTTGGGAAACTGTATCAAAGTGGATTTGGGGAGTGCAGATGTGGATTGCGGTGTGGAATTGCTTTGGAATTCGAAACTGGTTGTGTAGACTGAGTTGATGATGGATCCAGTTGTGAATAATTTTTTTGCAACAGATGATGTCAGTGACAGTTTTATAACTAGGATTTTAATAGACTAGAATAAATTGCTGGAATATGGGTGAGAAAGTAAGTCATAACTAAGTGTTGAATCAACAAAATAAAATCAAGGAGTTAAAAAAAATTAGGAAAGATCTTTTTAAATGTTTTTTTTTTTTTTTGAAAGCACCTGTAGTGTGCTGTTTTAAGTATTCTGTTTTATTTTTCTTTCCAGTCTTAGGAATTTTATTAATATAAATAATCACATCAGTTCAAAGGGGAAAGCCAAATTATCTTAAGAAAATTCAAAATTCATTTCTGATAAAATATTCCTAGGAAGCTAGCATTGGAAACGTAACGTGATATAGACTCTTTACCTTAAGTCAAAAGTAAACAACCTCTTTAGTGGCTCAAAATTAGAGGAAGTGAGGGATGAGATAATGGTGCCCACTTCCATTATGATGATTTAAATTCAACACTTTCTTAAATTTTCAAAGACCTAGCCTGGAGTTTTTAGTCACGTTCGGGATGAATATGATCATAAGGCATTCTATTTTGGCTTGCTCTGTGCCTAAAATTTTTAAAAAATTAGTTGCTAGCCTTTAATGAACTAGAGGTTTTTCTCTGTCTCTCTCTCCCTCCTTACCTCTGGCTTCTTTTGAAACCCTGGCAAGATGAAGCCTTGCTCCTGAGTGTGAGGCTGCAGCAGAGTGGTGGCTGCTGCCTGTAGACACAGGATGTCATTCTCTAGGTTACCAGATCTCATCTGAATTTGTTCAGTATGCTACCTGCCTGGCCTTGCGGGCATTTGAGTTTGCAATCGCTGCCTTAGTTAATGCAGTAAGATTAGAACTAGAGCACAGAGATATAAGTAATGAAAAGGAGGAGATAAAAATATTATTTTTGAGTGAAGTGATTGCTAATCTCGAAAACCCAACAGAATCAACTAAAAAACTATTGCATCAATTAGAGTTATATCAGGTAGTTACTTAAAAATATATAGAAAAATCCATATGGCAAAAATGGAGGGGTAGACTAGAGAGGAGTCCTCATTTCCAGTTAATAACATGACGGCAAATTAGGAAGAAATAATGCAGGATTTATATGAAGAAAACTATAAAACATTACTGAAGAGGGTAAAAGAAGATGAACAAATGATGAAAATGACCATATTCCCAAATAGTCTAAATTTATCAAGTTGAAAACTCATGAAAAGGTCGTCTTCCCATCTCCGAAGAGTTCACGAGACTCCTTGCTACCCATTTCAGAGACATGTGACAAGGTGCTGGCTTGTTTTGCTCTGGGTGCCTATGGAACTGGAATCAGTTTGGGGTGGTTCCCAGGAAATGGGAAAGAGAGAACACTGGTGACTTTTGCACAACATTTGTGTTTTGAGTTAGTAAACTCAGTAATTGATAAATGACAGGCTGGACCTCAGTTGTCTTTAAGGAGCTCCTGGCCAACAGTTACTGTTATTTAACTTTCACAGGCGCCAGCTTCAGGCCAGGGTGGACTGGAGCCCTGGGAATTGTGCCTGAGTGTCTGAGAGCAGGATTTGGCCTTTCACATTGGATGGTGGCCTCATTTCCCTGCTTCCCCTCTCTTTAATGACTTTTGAGGAGTTGAGGCCTTCAGTTGCTGGGTAGTTTCTATTTTCATAGTTTTTCAGCTTTCTGAGAGATCTGAGTGTGTCTCTTTCCCCTGGAACAGAACTCAAGGTCTGGCCTTAAGACCTGGTGCCAGGTGGGCCTAATTTCTGTCCATAAATAAAGCGACTACCAGCACCTACTTACTGGGGAAAGAGATGAAGAATGGGCCCAAAGTAGAATGTTGCTGGTTCTGTGGTTATAGGAATTGATGAAAAAAGATGCATTTGATTTGAAGGATGAAGAGTTGGCTGTTCTTGACATTTAAAAGGATGCCCCAAACTGCTTTTCCTGATTAAAATATCTGTACAGAAACTCCTACCCCTGCATGGTTGTCAAGTTGATGTTTTTTCCTTACTGTTTTTCTTTAATGTTTGGTCTGCAGTGCCCTGTATTTTCTGAGCAACCCATGGGCTGCGGTTGTGGGTTTGTGTTGTTCTGTTTTCTCATTTTTTGGAAGCCATGTCCAAAGTCTCAGTGGTTGGAGCTAGAGTGGAAAGTATTTGTGCTTTTAAGACTTGTAAAAATGCCTATACAGAAACAATCTTATTTAAGAAATTTACAGTTCATAGGACTGAAGATTTGTACATGAATTGAATTTAATATATAAATATTTATATTGATTAATCCTATATAATTCAATGAGCATCTTTTGCATCCATCTATCTACCTATTTGTAGGTATAGGAAAAAGTTGAAGGAAATATTTCAAAACATGAACTTTTGTTGTTTCTGGAAAGGAGTCTTGCATGGAGCTTACCCGATAAGCTTTGTATTCAGACCCAGATGCAAATCCAGATGCTATCACTTAGGAGTAGTATAATGATTGCCCTTGGGCAAATTACTGAACCACTTTAAGCTTCAGTTTCCTACGCCAAAGAGCAGTGTGGGTTAAATTAGATAATATAGTAAAGCATTTGGCACAGTGCTGGCATATGATAAGCATGCTTATTTATATCATCATCACCTGGCCAGCAGGATTACAGGTAATTTTAATTACCTTTATTTTTTTTCAATTTTTCATGAGATGTATTCTTTATAAAGTGAGAAATAATTTATATAAATCTATTAAGTTTTGCTCTGATGTGTGTGTGTATATATATATATTTTACTGAATTGGTGTAGTGGTATTTTTAATGATTAAGTGATCAAAGTCCAGTAAGGACCGTCAGCCATGCTGTACCTCTGGGTGATAACCCAGTAGTGTGACCAACCTTTATTCTACCTGCAGTTTAGCAACTCCAAAATTTCACCCCATTCAGAGTCCACCCAGGGCCCAGAGATCTCTTCCTTTTCTAAGACCAGAATAATCTTAGAGTCTATTTTTTAACTTCTTTATTGGGGATTCATAATGCATCTAGGCAATCAAAAAAAAAAGATTTACCCCCCCACCCCAAAATAAGAACAGAAAATGACCAGCTGACCAAAAACAGCTAAAAGAAGGGGCGATATCTGTCTAGTTTACATCTCTTGAGCACTTCAATGTGCGTGCTATGTTTTAGTTTTACTTGCATTAACTAGTTTACCTTTTGTAGGGAGGAATTATTTATTGTGCCTATTATGCGGGAAGAGACAGTTCTGAATTAAGCAATTAAAGGGTTCTACAGAAAAGAAAGTGGTAGAGTGGAGATTAGAACTTGGTTCTCTTTGAATTCAAAGCTTGCAAAGTTAACTAGTAGGCTTTATAGCTTCTCTTTCTTTTGTTGTCAGGGCGTGAGTGACATCGATTCAGTCCACCTCTGTGTGACAGTGAACTGTGTGTGGCCAGCTTCTGTTCTGACTGGTCCAGGCCTGCACCTTACCCATTAAATATTGTGAATATTACCTCTGGTCAGGGAAAGTCAGAAAGGTAGATGTGCTTTGTTTGGGGGCTGTTAACAGTATGTAAGCAGAAAAATGGAGACAGGGATGGAGGGAGGATGGTGAAGAAGCAGGTGGAGAAGTGAGTAGGGAGAGGAAGGGCTGCGGAGTGAAGGGAACATGGAGAACATTATCTGCTTCAGGAGGCCAATCTCTCAGTAGCCCTTCTCCTGGAAAGCGTGCGTAGCATGTACCAGGAGCTCTGCAGTTTTCTCGGAAAGCTGCATTGGGATCCTGAGTTATAGAGATTCTGAGACTTCCTTGGAAGATACTGAATAGAAAAAATTTGATGTGCTTGGTTCCTAAACTTTCGCAGAACACAGGTCTTTTTAGGATTATTTTACATTGAGCACGCAGTGTCTGTCACACGTTGCTTCCTCCCTCCCTTCCTGGGTCTCAGCTGTCTTACTAATAGGCAGCTGCCTGGAGTGGAGTGTGGCATTGTTAACCATGAGGGGTGACTGGCCTGTCAGCCGTCTGGCTGGAACCTGGATGCTGCAGGCGCCTGACAGCAGCCCCGTTTGCATGGTGTGCAGCGGGCACCTGAATCCCTCTCATTAAGAGAAGAGCTACCTCAAAACACCAGAAACACAAACAACCAGAGATCCTCGAATACCTTCCTTTAGTCTCATTCTTCATGATGACAGCATCGGCAAGTGGTAGTTTCCAAATCGTTTTTTCTTTTTTCAACCTTTAATACTGTTTGTCCAAATCAGATTTCTTCCACAGAGCCCGCTTTAGAGGAAACAGGTCAAAGTGAAGGTGTTCTGGGTTAAAGAATGGGTGGAAGGCTTGACTTCGACCTGCTTCACCCAGAAAGTACCTTTATGTCATCCTTGGGTTCCTGGGAACACAGTTCGAGAACTACTGTTCACGGCAAAAGGCCACTTTAATTACATAGGATTTGTCTCCTTGGTTGTTACCTGTGCTTTAACTGAGTGACTGCTGCAGTGTGTGTCCCAGGCTTCCTTCTCAAATGGCTTTCAGAGCAATAGGCAAAGGGTTAAGAATATCATCAAAAATTATACAAGCCCTATTGCAGGATAATTTGTAAAAAAACCCTGTGTTCCAAATGGCTTTGGGAAGGGAGTGTGACATTGTGTAATGACTTCTTGGAAAATTTGTTACTTTTTCTATCTCCATTCTTATTTCTCTTGCTCTTCTTCCCCCGCCCCATCCCGCCCATTCCTGATTTGATGAGACCGTTTGTGATGTCCGGCATAGATTTTACTGCTCACTGTGTGTTGTTGTACTTTAGCAATTTATAACTATGATCAATGTTGTGACCTTAGGGAAATTGCTTATATAATTATAGAAAGTTTACAGTCGTAAGACAAGGAATGGGGAAAATATATCACTGTAAAATATAAATATGTTTAAATTACATT
Source organism: Lepilemur ruficaudatus (assembly GCA_963574885.1). Classification (NCBI taxonomy): domain Eukaryota; kingdom Metazoa; phylum Chordata; class Mammalia; order Primates; family Lepilemuridae; genus Lepilemur; species Lepilemur ruficaudatus. The sequence continues at coordinate 23,357 of CAUYRT010059640.1, read as the reverse complement.
TAGGATTTGGAATAGTTCCTTGCTTGTGTTTTACAGAGTAATCTGTGATTTAAATCAGGTTTAGTTGTGTTTTTCCCCCCTAAATTGGGTATTATAAATCAAGAGTAGATGCTGGATATAGCACACAAGAGGATTTCTTATACATTTTAATGTTGCATAAGTAAGAAATACCAGTAGTTCAGCAGTAAAATTGCAAATGTAAGCAAAAGTGAAGATTTTTCCAAATTTAACTGGGTTGCATTTGTTTAGTAAACTCCAGCAATAATTTACTGTTTTATTACGTTTGCCTTTGAGATCTGGGCTGACTTTTTTGTTCCCTTTCTTAAGAAAGAAAAGGGAGGTAGGTTACTATAATTGCTCGGAGCCAGAGGAAAACATGAGTGTACCATTTTGCTTTCCCCACCTGTGATATGTACACTTAAGAAAAAAGGAGGGAAGTTTGGGTTCTTATTAGGAGTAAATGTATTTGTGTGTGTATCAGTCACACAAGCAAGGTGTGTTTTTGGTTGGGTCAAGGTTTGCATTTGTGCTCATTGTGGTGAGACTAAGCATTTTTGTGCCAAATGAAGTAAAATATGTTAGGCCCAGTTGTGCAAGTGAAAGCGGAGGCACGTCTGCTGGTGAGGGTGAAGAGAGAAGGGTGGCTGATGCAGTCTGTTGGTGAATCGTCACGTCTTTCTTCAGACTCTTTTAGGTCTCTGGAAGACGAGTAGGTTTTATTCCGTCTCAGTGTCTATTATGCCATACTGGTGAATTTCAGGGCATGTGGAGACATTGAGTGCTCCAGAACCAACATTGGCGCTGGAGAGAAGTTGGGCAGAGGGAAGGCCTCTCTGGTTCGGCAACGTGGCTTGGCACGCTCTGCTCCTGATGTGGCTGTCTCCCCCCAACCCCCTCCCGCCACGTGCTTCAGATGGTTAACACGGACCCTGGCTTGGTTTAACTGTGGTTTGAGAGAAGTGAACTCTGGGATTGGGTTGGATGATGTTGATTAATAGGAGTGAGAGGGTGAGAGACTCCAGGGCCAAGCAGTAGGTCCATCTTGGTGGCATCTGATGTTGATTGGCTTTGTCCTGCGCGGCTGCGCTCGGAGAGCGGACATTAAGATTAAGTGATGCTGTCGTGTTGAGGAGCACGGCACTGCATCATTCTGGGAAGAGACAGCTGGGGTGGTTAATCCTTCATCACCAAGGGAGCACTGCCAGCAGAAAGATATACAGCCAAAGATAACCCTCCATAACTTGTGCTAAAGATCAGAAAACTTTGAATTCACATCCATCTGCTTAGTCTGGGGTGAAGATGAAAGATAGGCAGAATAGGAAATAAAAAACTCCTGAGGGATTAATCTTAGGCACGGTATGTAGCCCACAGAGTGAGCGGGCAGGAGAGAAACTTTTACGTGGCGTTTAAAGGGAATTAAACGCACCCGATTTCAGAGCAGCATCTTAAAGTAAAATTAAACGGTACATACTCTGATTTCTCTGCTGTGTTGCCATCCTTTTCACCCCAAAATACTGTTTCACCCCATTAGGCCTGTAGATGTTTTTGTTTTTAAGGAGGTACTCTTCATTCTGCACTTACGGACAAAGCACACAGGCAGGAATGCTGGAAATACTAATCAGTAGACAGAAGAGCTTTTTGTTTCCTCCTTTCCCTTTGTGATTTTAGCAGGATGTTCGTGAAGTCTGACTGGACGTCTGCATGTCTGTGTGTCTTTGTCTGAGTGTGGATCTGAGGTTCTGTTGCTGAGAATATTTCTGAACAGCTGCAATGATTTTATATATCACATGTAGTCGAATTATGCATTGTTGTCATACCAAAGTGATATGCGGGGGGGGGAATAAATCAGGGAGGGAAATAAATTAGAGGCCCCTCTCCCACCTGCATCCTCTCTGCTGCCACAGCGGTCAGGCTGGGGAATGTCGGGTGCAAGGTGAGAATGTCGGGGAGGGTGGAGCTGCGTGCTCTGTCCTCAGCTGACTTTGAGTGTTGAGTTCAAAGAGAAGCTTTGGTGGTTTTTTTTTTTCTTTTTTAAACTTTAAGGGATATTTTAGTTTAGTTTTTTTTTCCCCCCTTGCCAGTTCGGTATTTGAGAATCTGAGTGACAGGCTTTTCAATCTGGGGCCTGGGCCATTTGCGTTGATGTGTGGAGGCGGGGGATTCTTCTGCCAGGCTTCGCATCACTTGGGCTTTGCTGCGTGCCAGCCATCCTCGCGGGACCGCAGAACACCACCGTTGAGCTACATGAGGAAGTAGAGGCGGGAAGAACAATCTTTCGAGAGTCAGGGACCTGGGTTTGAGATCCTGTCAAGCTTTGCGAACTTGAGCTCCATGTCACTTCATCTCTCTGGGCGTGTTACAAATGAAAACACTAAAGTGGAGAGAGATGAGGTGGCTTGCCTACGGGAGGAGAAAGGGCCAGTGCACCCTTGGGAGGTTCAAGAGAGAATAATCAATGATGCTCTACACTTTTGGTTAGAGGAGGGAAAGGGAAGCGTTCAGCCCTCCTCCGATCCGCTGTGACGGACTTCCATCAGAAGGTGACCATCTGTGTGGTGAGTTTGCATCTCAGGGTGTCCAGGATGGTCTTGCATTTTGAAAATGCAAATAATATATTAATTAATATGTATACATGTGAATATATTATCTATATGTACAGATATTAAAGTTTATAGTTTTGGTTCTTATTTTTAATAAAGTCAGTTTATTCAATGAATGGCTAAGTGTGATTTAATTTTTATGCCTTTGTAAGACTTCATTTAAATAATCTACCAAAAAGATAAATATTCTACTTGGGCGGCTGAGGTAGGAGGATCACTTGAGCCCAGGAGTTTGAGTCCAGCTGCGTGACACAGTGAGAGACCACAGTCTCTAAAAAAATAAATAAAATAAATACCCTTTGTCAGATCATGATTTGAATCTGAAAAAAAAGTTATGATGAATTTGAGGAGAGAATATATTGTGCAAATAATCCCTCACGTATCAAGCATTGGGTGGATGATATTCTCCACCACCAAGGAAAAACTCATCCAGGTGTCTCTTCTTGGAAGATCGTTACGTTGGGTTCTCCTGGTTGAGGTGGTGAAGAAACTGGGATTCTTGGCAGGTTCACGAAGAGGGTGAATCTGAAAGTGTGCCATGTGTGATGCTCACGCAGGGGTCGGGAACCTGGGCCTCGGGGCCACGTGTGGCTTTTCTGGATCCTTGAGTTTGGCTCTTTGACTGAATCCAAATTTTACAGAACAAATGCCTTTAATGAAGCTTGGATTCCGTCAAGGGGCTGCACTTGGGGATCTGGAGGGCCACCTGTGGCCTTAAGGCTGCAGGTTCGCCATCCCGGGTTGAGTCACTGACCCAAATGTCCAGAAGACCAGGTCGGGGGTCTGTTGATACTCTCTAACCTTGGAGTAAAATGGAATTTGTGGGAGATGTGATATAAGGGCCTCCATTTGTGGCAGTGATTGCTTTTCAGGGAATTTTATACTCGGGAGCAAATCACTGGGCCAGTGAATGTCAGTGACTGCTGGGTGGGATATATATTTTTTCTGTTGGGATGCCCAAATACCCAGCTTTTGCTGTTCCTGGTGAACGTAGGTTATCCCTTGGCTAGTCCTTTGGGAGATTTGACTGGTCCCAAGGGCAGTGGACACCTCTGCTGATTTCCTGTGCATCTGATGAGATTTTGGCTAAACCCTTCTTAGTCTGCCTTATTTACTGGTAGAGCAAGCTGGTGCATGTGGCACACCTTGCTTCACGATCATGTGGCAGCAGAAGCGCGGTGAAAGGGAGGCGGTGCTAACCGTAGGGTCAGCAGGCCGGGGCTCTGGTTCTCACGTGGCCCGTCCTCCCCTTGGCTCCCTAGCGTTCCCGAGGTCTCTTGCTGCATTGCGTAGAAACCTAGGGACGTGAGACAAGCATTTTATATCTACAGGGATTTTGTGGGTCAGGAACTCGGACGGGGCACAGTGGAGTGTCTTGTCTCTGATTCGCAAGCCTGGGGCTTTTGCTGGAAAGACTCGGGCTGAGGGTGACTTGCTGCTGAGGGCTAGGATCATCTGAAATGCCTCTCCCCATGGCTTGGTGTCCTCACAGCATGGCCACCTCAGGGTATTAGGACTTTTCATGCGGCTCAGGACTCCAAGTGCAAGTGTTTCAGGGAATGAGATAGATGCTGCATCATGTCTGTGACCCAGCCTCAAAAGTCACACAGTGTGACTTCTGTGTACTCTGTCGGTGAAAGTAACACAAACCTGCCCCAGTTCAGGGGGAGGGGAATTAGTCCACCTTTGCATGGGGAGATGGAAAGGTCACATTCTAGAAGGGCATATTGATGGGGCAATATGTTGTGCCCATCTTTGGAACATAATGCCATGTCAGATCTTTTCTGTGCAATGAAGAAAAATGAGTTGGTGCTGGAATTAATTGGCAAGACCTCTTCTAACATTAAAATTATGTGATTCTTTACACTGAAACCCGGTTTTCTTTAAAAAATGATAATTTACAAAGATGATGTACTGTGTTAGAAAGGCTACTTTAGGCTACTTTAAACAGAGATGGTACAATTAAAAAAAAATTTCACATGCAGGTGAAAGACACCGATAGGAGTGATACAAGTCCTTCCCCTCCAAGTTATTGCCACATTTTAATGCAGAAATGATTCCTTTTTTGTTGAGCTTTATTTCTTATGACTTAAGAAAAATTAGGTGGCATGCCAGTATCTTACCATCATTGCCATGAATGTTAATTTGGACATGAGTTAAATGTTTGACATGTAGGATTCAGGATTCGAATGTAAGTTGGAGATCTGGGAAGGGATTGGACTTGGAAATAGGATGCATGAACACTTGTGGCTTATCCTCTTATCTTGATATAGGGATTAGGTTAGAAAGGATGGTGACTCTTCTGGAGAAAGCTTTGTCCTTGCTGGGAGAAGGGTGAACCATCACCTTTGACAACGGCACAGATCTGATATCAGATAGTAGATTTGAAGGAGAATGACCATGGGATAGCTGCCCCCAGGAAGGTATCCCAATTAAGGAGGGAAAGGGTTAATACACTGACTAATGTTTCAGTTTACAGGCGCTGGCCCTTCTCTTTGTTCTGTTTTATCATACACATTCATCACGTTCAACCTGGCAACCCAACCAAATAGCTATTTAAGTTGTAAAAATGAATCATAGCACAATTTCATGAACTGTGTGATATAACTGAATCTAATCACATTATACAATGGGGTCTTTGCCAGCGTGGTGTACCTGGTTCTGGGCTTCCTTGGAATAAGTAAATAAATAAACAGGCTTCATTAAATACAATAACAGTAGGGTGGCTGAGCTGGTTGGGTTTGGGTCCAGGGCAGGAGGCATTCAGCTGTGTCACACTGGACCACGGTGCCTTTGTAAACTAGCTCATCCCTGAAAAGCCTACAAATCATGTTGGCCATCTTCTGTCCTCTGCACACAGCCAGCCAATTCTCTAGTTTATTAGATACATGGCAGAAGAGGTCCTGGGAAGGAAGTAAACCTCATAAATGAGGTTTCAAAAAAGGGCTTCAGCCCAGTTCAGTTGCACTGAATTCCAGGGTGTGTTTACTTTGTGCTAAACGGAAAGATGAATAAACACAGTCTCTACCCCAAGGACCACGCATGGGAGTGGTGCCTACTCATGCGTTGAACATGTCTCTGGGTGCTTTTGTGTGTTGCTTATTTTACTCTTAAAGATAATCTTGAGCTTTAAGTAATATCATTCCTATAGTTATAGACGAGGAAGTAGGGGCTCAGAGACGTCCAGTAATTCATTCGAGGTCACCAAGCTAATGAATGGGAGGGCAGAGATTTGAACTTCTTGTGGGTGGTAGAAGAGGCCAGAGAGGAGGGTGGGTTAGTGGGGGAAGGAATAATGAGCCACGAACGTTGAGCAGCCCAGTGGTGGGGGTGCCCACGTGCCGCACTGCAGAGTTAGGCTTGGCGCTGTGGGTCAGGGGCCTGCGGGGTGTGGGGGCGATAGCAGAGCTCTGTGTTAGAAACGAGCTTGACTCAAGGGGTGGAGGCAGGCGGGAGAGACCCATGTGGAACTGGATGTCTTCTGCAGGAGGTAAGAAAGGCTTGGGTGGAAGCCCTGGCCTGTCGGTGGCATAGAGCGATGAGGCTAACCAGGAGCAGTATTCCTGGGATGGAGCCAACCCCTTAGAAGAGAGCCTCCGCTTTGCCTTCCTTCCCAGTACTGGCAGCGACTTGTGTTTATTCTTTCTCTCCTTTCTCTCCATTCTTCCCTGGCTCCTGCCTGTCTCCATTCATCACTTTCCCCTTTTCTTTGTCTCTCTCTTTATCTTTGTCTCCATTTCATCCTTTTCCTTTGTTCCCTTTCTCGTTTTGCTTCCCTCCCCTTTGCTGTTGGTATTTTCCTTGCCCCAGCTCCGCTCCTGAATGTTCTGTGGTCCACCCCCAGCTCCACCCTCGCCCCTGTCCTGGCTGGGTCTTCTCCCCCACATCCTTTTCCTATGGAATAAATAAATATCTATATTTTAAAATCTGTTTTTCCGTTGGTTGTGTCAGCATGTTTTAGACTGCTGGGCTTTGCATGTTTTGCAGCTGGTTTTGATGCAGTTGTCAGACGGTGATGGATGACTATCATCATTTAAAGTGTAAAAGAAAATGCCTTGGCACAGAGAGACATGATCAACTGCCGTCTGCCAGCCTGGATAGGCGCGGCCACCATTTTCTTCTCCCCTCTTCTGCCTCCCTCTCCGCTCAGGCTGCCCTTGCCAGAATCTACAAAAGTCATTGTGAGCCGCGCAGCACCGGGCTCTTGCCTTCTATAATATCACTTTGGTAGTTGTCAGATCATATGAAACGTCAAAATTCATGTGGCCTCCGCGAAGAGATATATTTAGTACAGCTGCTGCATACCTACACGCTACCTCTGACACTGACATATTAGTTATGCTGTCTTTTGCAATCTGATATCTTTAAATTTGCCACCTTGTTAAGTTTTGATTAATGTGATTCCATTTCACTAAAGTAATTGGCTTGGCCTGTTGTAAAAAATAATCAGCCCCCTCTACGGAACAAATGCTAGAACATGCTAATGAGGGAGTGAGTTCGTTACATTGATGGCATGGACTGACAGTTATTAATGATTGTTATGATAAACAGACGGGTGCGAATTGGGATGAGTTGGGCAAAAGTGACAGTTTAAAAATAACGTATATTGGAAAGTACTAACGAAGTAATATACTGTTAGGAAAACAATCATGCAAGTTGTCAAGGAAAGAAGTGTAATTATACAGCCGCATGGGCTGCTTAGGAGGACAGGGACCTGCCTGATAATGGACACATTTTTTGTTGGCAAGAGGGAAATATGTTATGGCAGAAAGAGGTGCAGATTGATAAATTAATTGGTCCTTCTCACAGCTCGGAGAGCAAACTTGGCCGGCAGTCACCATGCAGATTAGGGAGCTGGAGCTTGCCCGACGCCTCTTTTCCCCAAGACCTCCCAGTCCTTGCTGCCAGACTTCCCTGAGGCCCCGCTGCCCTCCTCACCTGCCTTCACCAGCTGCAACAAGTTGTAGGAAATGCATCCTGAGGCGGTCTGTATAGCAAAGCTTTGAGCTGGAAGGCTTGCAGCCACATCCAATATTTTTAAAGACTCTGAGGACTTAAATGCGCCATTGTTGCTAAAGTCTTTGGCTGGGATGGAGGTAGTTATGGGTGGTTTCCAGCTCCATGAAGGAGAGCGTGAGGACTCGCACAGACTGGGGACTGCGCAGGAGGGAGATGCCAACTTGGTGCTTCTAATGCCAGCACGTTGCTGTTGGTGGTTTGCATAATTAGCCAAGACAGAGTGGTAGAGTGGGGTGTGTGTGCGTGTGTGTCTGTGTATGTATATTTGTAGGGGATGAGACTTGTCTGAAAGAATAGGCAGAGAGGACCATGGGAGTGAGGGGAGAAAGGAAGGCATGCTCTTGAAGACACAGTTGAGTGCAGAGTGGGTCATGGCCACTTCACTGGTGTTTGGTGCCTTGGTGGAGAAAGAAGACAGGTACAAGAGATGGGGATAAGAACAGTTTGTGGCTCCTGTAGAGGCATGGGTTCCAATTTTGTGTCTTCGTCCAGACTCTTGGTTGCATTAAACTGCTAACCAGTTGAGGTAGCTAAAGCACAAATGGACAGCTTATAAAGACCCAACTCATTGCATGGAACCCAAGATCTACAGAAAATGCAGCTGGGCTTCCCAGTGAGTGGGAATCAGACATGGAGAGAGGGAGCAAGGTGGCCAGTCTCTACATCACCATTGGTCATTCTCTGTCTGTCTGTCCTCCAACCTCCTCCCCACCAAGCCACGAGAGCCAGGAAATTGAAGGTAAGTCCTGGGACTCACACATGATGTTTGCCTGAAGATGGATGGGGTGTGGAAGGGAATGCTTTCCACCCCCGCCCCCAGATGGTAGACTTCTCAGAAGGGAGCCCGACTTCCCTTTGGCTGGTTCAACTACTGTGGCTTAGGGATGCAACAGGGAGCCTGCTGATGTGCAGACGGTGATCCTTTCCCTCATAACTATTACATCAGGATGTACGTTGACTTATGTAATCTTTGCACGCACCCTGTTAGATGGCTGCGGTTCTCTTCATTTAACAGACGAGGAAAACAAGGCCAAGCATCTGAGAACTTGGGATCATGGCAAGTGGCTGTGTTGGGGTTTTAATAGTGGCTCCCTGTCTCTGAAATGCTTCACGCTGCCTCTTGCTAGGATGCCACGCATATCCCCGCAACTCAGGCTGGTCCATGAAGCATCGTTACCTGCTTGAGAATCAGAGAAAACCTGGGGAAAATATTCCTGTCCGTGTCCTATTCAGTCTCTCTAAGCAGAGACTGTGCAGGGGGCTCTTATAGGGAATTTATTGTTTGCATTCAGATTTTCTGCAGCTTCATGTATGCAGATATGGACCACGTGGGCCTCGGTCCTGGTCTGGTTGGGGATGTGAGCAGAAATACAGTCTCATTATCTGGCCATCAAGCCCTACAAAGACTCTGGAGCCGCTTCATGCAAAACATCTAGAGCAATCCTGAAATCAAAGGAAGCTGCCAATTACCTCACAGCAAACCTGACAATTAAGAAGGAAGGTTGTTTCACTGTTCTAAGTTGGAAACAGAAAGTATTTGCTCTGGGGAAGGAGCAGGTAACTAAGATGTATCGAATGCTGGGCCTGTGTCGGGGATGACACCAGGACTTTCTGGTGCTCTGTCACATTTGCAGGTGGCCAGATTCCCACTTTACAGTTGAAGAAATGGATGTTCTGAGTGGTTGAAAACTGGATGTTCCAGAGGACTGGGATGTAGAATGACTTTCTTTTGTAAGGCTGTGGTCCTATGTTAGCCCATTGTTTTAAACCATTATAACCATTTTACAGTGTACAGTTCAGTGGCATTCAGTACCTTCACATTGTACAACCATCACACCATCCATCTCCAGAACCTTCTTCATTTTCAGTTACGTTGTACTCCCGTTGCTCCCTCCTCTTTGCTTCTAGCAACTACCATTCTACTTTATGTCTCTGACTTTGGCTATTCTAAGTATCACTAAGTACTTCATATGAGTGAATTTTACAGTATTTATCTTTCTGTGTCTGGCTTCTTTCACTTAGCAGTAATGTGTTCAGGGTTCATCCATGTTGTAGCATGTGCCAGAATTTGCTTCGTTTTTAAGGCTGAGTAATATTCCAGTCTGTCTACAGCACAGTTTGTTTATCCATTCGTCTGTCAGTGGGCACTTGGGTTGCTTCCACCTTTTGGCTACTGTGAATAATGCTGCTCTGAATATGTGTGTACAAATATCTCTTCAGCAGTTTGTTCTTTTAACACAACGCTTGTGCATCTGTTCATCTGTTGACGGACATTTGGGTTGTTTCCAGTTTTTAGCTATTGCGAATAATGGCATTGTATGTAGATACCACTTTTTGTTTATCTGTCATCTGTCAATGGACACTTGGATTGCTTCTGCCCTTTGGCTACTGTGAACCATGCTGCTGTGAACATGAGTGCATACATATCTGTTCCTGTTCCTGCTTTCAGTTCTTTTGGGTATGTACCTAGAAGGGGAATTGCTGGGTTATATGGTAATTGTATTTTTTAATTTTTTGAGGAATTGCCATACTGCTTTTCATAGCAATGGCACCGTTTTGTATTCCCACAAGCAGTGTGAAAAGGTCCCAATTTCTCCATGTCCTCGCCAACACTTGTTGTTTTCATTTGTTGTAAATAATGGCCTATTGGTGTGAAGTAGTATCTCATGTGGTTTTTGTTTGCATTTTCCTAATGATTAGTGATGTTGAACACCTTTTCAGTGCTTATTGGCTATTTGTATTTCTTCTTTGGAGAAATGTCTATTCAAGTCATTTAACCATTTTTAAATTGGGTTTTTGTTGATGTTATTGTGGAGTTTAAGGAGTTCTGATATATGATTTGGACATTTTCTCCCATTCTATGGATTGCTTTTTTACTCTGTTGATAGTATCCTTTGATGAACAAGATTTTAATCTTGAAAAAGTCCAGTTTGTCTATTTTTCCTTTTGTTGCATGTGCTTTCATATCCAAGAAACCTTTTTTCCCCTTCTTTATTGAAGTATACTTTACATATCATGCCTTTACTCCATTTTAAGTGTATAATTAAATGATTATTAGTGCATATCCAAGAAACCTTTGCTAAATACAATGTCATGATGCTTTTCCCTGTTTTTTTTTTTTTTTTTTTTTGAGACAGAGTCTCACTCTGCTGCCTGGGCTACAGTGAGTGCCATGGCATCAGCCTAGCTCACAGCAACCTCAAACTCCTGGGCTCAAGCGATCCTCCTGCCTCAGCCTCCCCAGTAGCTGAGACTACAGGCATGCACCACTAGGCCCGGCTAATTTTTTTCTGTATATTTTTTTAGTTGTCCAGCGAATTTCTTTCTATTTTTTTTTTTTTTAGTAGAGACGGGATCTCACTCTTGCTCAGGCTGGTCTCGAACTCCTGAGCTCAAATGATCCTCCTGCCTCGGCCTCCCAGAGTGCTAGGATTATAGGTATGAGCCACCATGCCTGGCCTTCCCTGTGTTTTATTCTAAAACTTTTATAGTTTTACTTCTTAAATGTTTAGGTCTTTGATTCACTTTGAGCTAATTTTTTGTATATGGTGGTGGGTAAGGTCCAATCCATTCTTTTGCATGTGGATGTCCAGTCTTCTCAGCATCATTTATTGAAAAGACTGTCCTTCCCCTGTTGAATGGTCTTAATACCCTTGTCAAAGTCATTGGACCACATATGCAAGAGTTCATTTCTGGGTTCTCTATTGTATTCCATTGATAACTCAATTGTTTTAATCTCCCCAATAAAATTACTGACTTGTTTTTTCATTTTAAGTTTGGGAAACAGCAGCATTTAAGAGTTTAGTCCCCTGGATAGGAATTGGGATTCAGGTTCTAGCCCTGGCTTTGACCTTGGAACAGGTCACAAAGCCTCCCTCTGTCTCTCTGCCCAATTTTTGAAGAAACATAATGATGATAATATTGGAGATTCTAAAGACAAAAGAGAAAACAGACTTGGATTAGTCTTCCAATTCTTTAACAGAAAGGGAGGGAGAGCCCTCTCCTGACTGCAAGGCTCAGATTTCGAGTGGGTGTGAGGGCCACCATCTTCCTGACCCTCAGATGACCCTTCTGTTCTGCAGTCCCATGACTAAACTGCAGGTCAGCCCAGAGGTGAGGATGCGGTCAGAGGATGAGCCCCCGTGGTGGGCAGACGGGGCCAGAGGGAACTCTCATCAGCATTATGGATGGCTGCCCCACTCTCTCCCCAGGGCAGGGGAGCCTCTTGCCTCTTTGTGTCTTTCACACTGTTGTGAAAAGAGAAAAAGTAGCCACTTAGCCTGAAAAGTTCTCTCCACTCTTTTCCACCTGATCTCCTCTGTTTCTGTCCTGACATTCTCCCCTCTCCCCTCGGGAAAGGTCTGTGTCTTCCTTCTCCCTTGCCTTGTGAGTATCTTCACATGGGTTTTCTGTGTTCTGTGTGCCATTGCCCCAAATGTTGCTGTATGGCAGGAAACAGGGCATACCTGTAAGCACCGATCATGTGTGTATATGTACCAGGTATGTGGCGTGCCTCACGTACCAGTGGGCTGGGAGGTAAACCCACGAGCCCCCAAACCTGGGCTCATGAACAAATCTGCTTCCATGCTCTAGAATCTGAACAGAAAATGTGACTCTGAAGGGTCATATGTGTGGGTGTCACTCACGCCTAAGAACTGTGCATGCTGTTACCAACCCTTGGGTATTCTCCCACTTAGGAATTGCTTCCAATTTCAGCCTTATTAGAATGCAGTTGAAAGTAGTTGACAGGAAGTTTTGTGGTCTCTCACAGCAAGCTCATTCATTCATCCAATCTTTGGACACTCAACCAAAAATACAGGCGCCTGTTAGGATCTGTGAGGACTGGAAAGGATTTTGGCTTAGACATGACAGGAGATTTCCAAGCTGCATCAGAAGAAGGGACATAGGAACGTTTATCCTTCCAAGCTGTCCCTCAGTTGAGAGCCATGCTGCTGTTAACAGCACCTCCTGGTGGCCCAAAAGGAAGGCATAGGACCCAGCTAATCTTGCTTAGCCTTCCATGGGAAGAGTCTTTGGTAGGCCTTGGCAACCAAACCTACTGAGCTGTATGATAGTGGGTTTTTATATTATATAGGATTTTGATGAAAGATATGGTGTGTGCCCTCAAAGCACTAAAGGGTATTGATACACTTGACCCTTCCCCACCTCCATCACACAATATTGCTATGAAAATGCAATCAATCCAGGCTTTGACATCTTCCCCACCCCACTCCCAAGAGCACCTACTGTATCAGCATGACATTTTTTAATCTTGGCTTGTTTTCCAGGCCATGAATTTAATTTCTCAATGCTCCACCATTTGGCTTTTATGTTCTTGGAGTGGAATGTTGTCCAACAATAGTTACCACCATCTTGTTAGTCATGTTCCTTCTTCCTGAGCATCCTAAAACCAGATAATTTTAAAAAATTCATTGCAGCCATGGTTACTCAGCCTTGTGCTAATAGCCACTAAGTTCTGACAAAGCAAGTCCGACATCCCTCGATAAGTAAAATCCAAACCTCCTGATGTTGTGTAACAGTAAGCAGATTGGCATGTCTTTGGATTAGTGGAGGCACTGAAGCAAAATGCTCAATCCTTAGTGACCTTTGACAAATGGATGGGGATGTGTAGCCATCGTAGGTTATCTTTGTGTTCTCTGTGTAGACACTCAACCTCTGCCAGGCCAAGACAGAAGCTGTCAGGGCAGATAAACTTAGTTGGGAACTAGCCGTTTTCCTGACGACATCACAGTGCTTTGTAGAACTATTTTGTCTGATAACCTGCTTCTTTTTTAAACTTGTCTGCGAATAGTTCTGTGAAGCATTAAGCCTTCCCTCTTGGGCTTTGAGCTGCCTGTACTTTGTTTTAATCTTGGGCCTAGGACTTTCTCGTAAAATGTACAAGCAGCTGTCCTTTGTTGCGGAGTCTTCTGGTGAGTTCCTTTTAGGGAATCTGTTGGAGATGCCAACAGATGTTGGCATCCTACAGGCATGTGTTCAGGAAGCATTCTGTGAAAGTAGGGTCCCCTTTGATCCCTCCTCTCTGAGCCCATTAATGCCTGCCTGGAGTTTCAATATAATTCATAGGTGGATTCAGAATTTTGCAAGTACCTGGAGAAGAAATTTGGACAGACATTCTTTCCACTTGGAAGAAAGCCCACACTTTCATTTCCCTCTTCTGCTAGAGCACTGGTGACTCGAGGCCAGGGATTTTGGTTCTGAAGACCATCTTTGTGACTTTGGGCAAGTTGCTTGACTTTTCTGGGCTCAGGTTTGCTCCCCTTTAACATACGATGGTCACAGTAGGTGATTTCTAAGCCCATTCTGGCTTTAGCAGACTCCAAGCTCTCTGGGCCAAGGACAGGACTGAAGCAGAGTACATTTTTGAGGAACTGGATGAACTGTTGGGTTTTCTTCTTTCATTCCTATTCCAGGTGAAGATAAAAGACTTAGCTCTCTACTGAGCTGACATGAATTCAGAATTCATTAGTGTTTAGGCTTTCTTTTAAGCCTCAGACAGCATAGTGAAGGGAAAAGCCTGCCCTCGATTACTTTGCCTTGTTAGTTCTCCTATAATGTGCTGCAGAAACTGCTAATTGTCACTTGAGGTGATGGGTGAGGGTCTGGTTTCTTGAAGGAGAGAGTTCCTGTCCTCCTCTTGCTTAGGTGGAGGTCTTTTCGGGTCTGATAGAATAATCTAAATTAAATTGAAATTAAAATGAATTAAATTTACTCCTTTACCAAAGAAGTAGTGGGGAGTGTGGGAGAGCTCAAGGTGACAATGTAAATACTCAGCTGTGTACAAGACACTGTAATCATGAAAATACAATTATTTGGACATTGTTAGGAGAGGGCCTGTGGGCTGCCCGTGCTTGTGCCATGTCTGGGAGAGATGAAAACATATGCACAGATGTATGTTTTGTCGAGAAGCCGTCTAAACATAATTTAAATTTATTACGAACTCTTTGATTGCTGATCTTTTAAAGAGTTTTCTCTTTTAGTTTATAACTCAAAGTATTTTGTACTTATGTGTGAGAATGCACTCCTTGTAACATGAGGCCATTAAACCTATGTTGGCACATTAACTTCAGAGAACATTAAGCTTAAAATATAAACACGGTTTTAAAAAAATTGTTGTTAGCATTCCTATCTGAATCCTTGGTGTCTGCCGAGATGCGGCCCTTTTGTGTAAGTCTGCTAAGAAGTTTGCACTTGTCCAGCATTTACTTAATAGAGTTCCCAGGCTGGCCTTTGTAGGAATGTTTGCTCCTTGATGCTGGGAGTCACACTGTCCGCAGTCAGTGCACTCCCCTCGGTGGTCAGGCATTGTTGCTAATGTGTTGCCTTTCTTGGGATGGGGATACAGCTAACATGAAGCTGGAAATCAGGTCTTTGGTTGAAAGATTTCCCCCTCGGCTATGTAGTCATCGTAATTTGGGATTAGGTTGTTTCAGCAAGAGGTGGTTGAAGAGGCCAATTCCTGGCTCTGTCACTTACCGGTTGTGTGGCTGTGGGCCGGTGTCTTAACGTCTCTGAGCCTTATTTGTATGTTGGAGATATGACATCTTTACAGGGTTGTCCTGGAGGGTGACTGAGATAATGTTCGTCAATCCACTCAGTTCCTGTAAATTGAATGGAAACCGCCAACAGTTCTCACCCAGGAGTACATTAAAACTAATGAATTGAATTTTACTTATGGAACTTCAGGACAAATGGGAAGACGGAGGCAACCACATTTAGCTTTCAGCTCTATAATTGGGAAATTCTGAATTATTTCCATTTCCCTTAACACTGGGGTTATTTCATTATTAGGCTTTTGTCCCCTCCCCTGTCCTTCACTTTATTCTTTAATTTCAAGATTGACTGGCACGAGGATTTGCTAGCTCATTTTTGTCTTGGGGTAAATTTAGCACAAGAAGTAAAACCAGACCACAGGTAGTGCCTGGATGTGAACACCAGCGTCTCTCCATAGTGAGACAGCTTCAGAGAAAGTTTGATGAAATGAGAAACATGATAATGTTGCTGTAGAAGCTTTCAGGGAAAATAGTGGAAGTTTCATATACTCAAAGCAATAAAAGCAAGAATAAGGAAAGCATGTATGTGGGAAGACAGGAGAGGGCATTGAAAAGAAATCTTCACAGCTTGGGGATTTGAAATCATAATCATGTGACACTTTTCCTGTTTTGGAGGCTAAACAGCAAATTAACTTTGCTCTAGTTTTTATGGACTTCTTTGGAATCATTGCATAAAAGTGATAGAAATTTCTGGCAAGGGGTCTGGGTTTCCAAAATGCTTCCACGTGGAGACACCGAGGAGAACTGTCTGAAAAGTTGTGTATCTGTTATCACAAAAACATTCATAATATTAGAATTTGGCTAGAACCCATTTTTCCTTTGAAAACCTCGACATTTTAACGGGTACATGTAACTGATAAATCTTTTTTGTGGTTGTCAAAACAAGTAAAGCTAACTTTGTACATTTCCTATTATAACTAAAAGCACTTTGACAGTCTGGAATTGGGAGTATCAATACGGAGAGCAAACAGCCTGCTCACTCTATCACCACACTTCTGGAAGGATTTTGACATTTCTGAAATATGTATCACTTCTAAAGAGTGAAGCACAAAGTGGGTAAAGGCCGTGGCGGCCGCGGTTCCTAGAGGCTGGCCCTGGCGCTGGGATTGCCATTTCCTCAACAGGGACCTCACTAGGCCAGCCCACTGCGTACCCGAGTGTGTGGGGGCTGTCTGCCCACACCCGTGGGGTCCATCTGATCGTTTTGGTGTCCTGAGGGCTTTTGGTCATGCTGGAGTCTGGGTGAGTCAGTTTTTGGGTGGGTTCAAGCGTGGAGCATCTGACGATGTTGCCCTGATGTTGGAGTGAGTCACAGTGAGCTGGGACCTGAGTTCCCAGCAGGACCAGGCTCTGTGGAGGCAGGTGGCATCCTAGAGTGACAGAGGAGGAGAAATGTCTGCAAGTGCTCCAGGCAGGGAGAAGGCCATGGTTGGGTCCCCTGGCCTGAAAGGCATAGGTCTTGCAGCATCTCTGCAGGTGGGATGTTTTGTGTACCGGTAAGTGACATTTTTTAAGGGGGTGTTCAGATGAGGTTGCTTGGTCCGAATATGGTGTGGAGCCTGGGCCCCTTTACCTGCCCTTGTCTCATCCCACTGTCCCCTCTCCAGCTTGTCCCCTTTGTGACCTGTTGTCAGCCTCCCTCCCAGGACTCCCCTCAGGTGGCCCACCTTTTGGCATTGTAATGACCTTCTGTTCATCTCTTCTCCTTTGCCTCATTTCCTCTATTAACTGTGAACTTTTTGAGGACAGCACCTGTATTTTTAGTTTTTGTTTTAACTGTTCACTATAGCTCACCCTCTGATTCCCCAAGTATTTTTTTAACAGTTACTTTATCCCAAGGAACTTGTAGTGGTCTTCCAATCATGAGCCTGGAAATTAGCCTGATGACTAATGTTCTGTGTGGGGAGATGAGCAGAGTAGAAAGTGGCTGAGAGCTCAGGTCTGCTTGGCTCAGCACTGCTGCTTCCTGTGACCTTGAATGAGTCAAACTACTCCTCTCTGCCTTAGTTTCTTCATCTGTGCAATGGGAATAGTAAAGGGTACCTAGTTCATGTAGGTGCAGTATGACTTAGCCATTGTTGCCATTGTTATTGTTACAGTTCTCCTACCTGAGGACTTCAGGACTTCAGGGAGGAAGACGTAGTAATCAGTGGTGGTGCTTTGAGTTAGTGAAGCTAATTAATTTTTTTTTTTTTTGTAGGGACAGGGTCTCACTGTGTTGCCCAGGCTGGTCTTGAACTCCTGGGATTACAGGCATGAGACGCCATGCCCTGCCAGGGTTAGTGAATTTTTAACTGTTTTGTGAGGCTGATTTAGTGAGGGAGTATTTGCTTAGAGGCAGGAAGGTGCCTTTTGCCCCCGTTTTTTTCCTGTCCTCCAGGACTGGTGTGCCCTATAGTTTATTTCCTTGTCGTAGGGGACGATGATGATGTCTTTTATACTCAGGGGCTCTTCTTAGCGACTCGCTTTTGTGAGCAGGCCTCTCTTCTGTTGAGCGATTAGAGTCTTAATCCTAAATGATATTTCATGGCCTAAGACTTAAATTTATATATCACCATCCCGAATAATGTATTGGATTGCATTAAGCAGATTGTAGATTAACATGCAACTATAAAACAAATCGTCAGTGCGTTGTTGACAACTCTAAGCGCAAGTTCATATATTTAACTACATTTGGGGAATATTGAAGTGTTTAAAGCGGCTTAGCGGGTTGATGTAAAATTAAGCATCGTGTTCTATTTCAATTTGTGGGCCAGGCTGAGAGACAATAAAATGGAGGCGTAGGCTTGAGAGGGAAGGAGTGTGGAAGAAAATTTGGAATCAGGCTTGGCGCCGGGGAAATCCTGGCGCAGTCAAAACATACAGGGTGGCAGCGGAAGGATGTCTGCTTATTTATTCAGCCTCTCGGTAGCTATTTGGAGCTTCAAGGAGTTTATAGTCTAGTTGAGGAGCTGAAGCAACTGATAACGCTGAAAACAATGGTGAAAAATAAGAGGCATAGTGTCCTTTAGCACTAAGCTGGGTGAGATCGACCACGTGTTACGAGAGTTCTCAGGAAAGGACAGTGGCATTTGGAGTGGTCAGAAAGATCTTAGAGGTGGGTGGCACTTGAGCTGATCCTGGAGGGATGATTAGAGCGGGGAACAGAAGGTGAGGGTACGAGGAGGCCTGGCAGGAGCATGGCTCCTGGTGCTCTGGGAACCTGGGAAACTACGCTCAGACCAGCTGGGCAGGGACAGGTGATGGAGCTGTGGCAGCCAGGCCAGCACTAATCCTAGAACTGGGGACCAGACTGCCTGGGGTTCAAGTCCCAGAGCCCCCACTTTCTAGCTGTGTGAGTGGGTTATAGAACTCCATGTTTCTCAGTCTTCTCATCTGTCAAATAGGGATACTGAGTATCTGCTTTTTAGGATTGTTATGGAGAGTCAATGTGTGGTTGAATGGAGGAGGTATAGTGGCAGGGGCATTGGACCTGTAATGGTATTTAAGTTCGATTTCAGGGTGAGAGACTGGAGTGAGTCAGCAGACTGAGGGACTGTTTAAATGATTTTGGTGCCGAAAAATGGGTTCTAGGCTAAAAATGGAGTCTAATAAAGACGTGTATGTATGTTTTTTCTTTGATTGTTTTTTTTTCTGACTGTTCTCTGGGCTGTGGGGAGCATCGGCGTGTAAACTAGGCCTTATTTGGAACAGGACATCCTGAGAGAGGTACTTGTGAGCTGGGAGTGGGGACCCTGCCAAATGTGGGCATTTCCTTTCCTCCTTTTCTCTCTTGTTCCACAGTGTTTAGGCTTTTTGTGCCTATTCCAAAAATTGCTACTAATTGACTTGGAGCAAATAAAAATAATGGATTTGAATTCTCTGGAGAGAGACCTCAGGCTGTACTTGCAGATAATGCGGGTGACCAGGAAAAGCTGCAGTGCAGCCCGGAGACATGTTAAAGGAAGGGAGATGTGCAAAGCCTTTCTCACTCCATGCTGTGTGAATGGGATCCTTGTTGGAGCTCTGGAGTTGCTCAGCAGAGTTCAAAGAGAATGTGAAAAAAAATGGGAGGCGGGACAGGCTTGTGACAAATGATTCAAGGGGTGGAAAATAGATTTTGAAAGGAAAGTCTTACAAGACCAGTGTGTTCAGACTAGGGAAGGAAAAAGATCGAGGGTAAATTAATTACCACTCTCAAACAGCAAATCTTTTTTTTTTTTTTTTAATCTAGAGCTGTGTTTCTGAAAGAATGTTCCATGGAACCCAAGTTCTGGAGAGGTGGGTGGCTTCTAAAGTCAAGTTAGTTTGGGAAATGATGTGCTATAACCTCCATGGACAATTCACAAAACATCTTAACATTTAAAAGGAACTGGATTTCTGCAGGAAAGAATCCCATTTTACTTTGAGTAATCTAGTGTAATCCAAACAGTTCTATCTCTGGAAACTTTTATTTTTCTAACATGTTTGGAAAATACTGATTCAGGAATCACTAAGATGGTGTTTAGTAAAGGTCTGAGGTGTTAGGCCAAACACTGCGGTGATAATATATTAAAATTTTCTGTTGGGGGAAGTGTGGGGTCCTCTTCTTTCTTGGTGGGTGGTGGTGAAGAGAGAATGCAGCTATCCACCTGTTCTCAGGGACATTTACCTGCCTAAGTGCCGGGGCCACTGCCTGTAGTCCTCCCCAGTCCTGGGGGCATATAAACTGGGTGATGTGGGCTCAGGTTTGGAGCCTGAGTTGTGGTCTCTTGGTAGGTGGAGAAGCTTCACCTGCTGGACCAGGTGGACCCAGTGGCAGGAGGTGAGATGGAGGGCCCTTGGGACTGGCTGAGGAAGGACAAACACACACTGACCGCTTTGCTGAGAAGAGCCTGGGGAGATGCTCGGCACTTTCCTGACACACAATGCCCCTGTCAAGAGTGAGAGTGGTCCAGGGGCTGTCAAGTCATTGCCCCTCAAGAAGTTCAAGAACCAGAATGCTAGAGAGGTACTCTAGGTTTATGGTACGTTCTTCATCAAGGTTGGCAATTTTCTTTCCATTTTTTTGCCAAAGACCCAACGTTCTTCTTTCCCCTTTTTCTGTTTCCTTCCTCTTTCCTTCTTTCCTTCTGTCTCTTTCTTTTATAATCTCTCTTTGTCCCTCCCCTTCTTTCCCTTCCTCCATCTCCCTCTTTCTCCTCTTTCTCTTTTCAACAGAGCAGGAGAAAACGAAGGCTTCCTGCTTTGTCATTGCCTTGTTATGTTCTTGCTCTTTGCTAAGCGAGATGTGCACCTTACTCTGGATCCTAGGAGAATCTTTTTGTTTTCTCAAGTTGTAAATGACTTTCTCCCTCTCTCTCTCTCCATCCGCATAGGAGCGTGCGTGTCTGAGTGTCTCTGTCTTACTGTCTCTCTGCTTCTCTCCCTCTTACACACACACACACACACACGCACACACACACATCTTGAAGGTACAGGGTACACCTTTTGTGTTCCATTTATTGTAAAATATTGCACACATCTGTAATTATATTACTCTTAAAATAAAGCCTTCATCCACTCTTAACATCTTTTGATGTCCCTTCCCCGCTGACTCTATTTTTTCTTGTTCCCACTTTACGTTAATGTGAAGAGACAGTTGAGTAAATGCACAATGAACTTCAAAACCTAGTAATTGTTTTTCAGAAAGAATGAAACTTGCGAATTAGATATGGATTGTAAAAGAACACCAGGGCTGATTAGTGTTTGTGAGGGGCGCCTGCCGGACGGCTCTGACACCTGCCTGCCAGCGCTCTCCAGAAATGCCACCGCTGACGCCTCTGTTCTGCCCATCACGGGACGGGGGGAGAAGCGGTGGGTGGGAGTTAAAAGGCTCCGCGGTGAACCACCTTGTCAGGCTCGCCAATTCACGGGACGCCTGACATAAAAGGTAGCGCGAAACAAAGATGAGTTGCTTCCATTTTACAAGCAAACTCTAGTTATCTGTAAAAATAAGATACAATAATAAGGTTTTATGAAAAAAGAGAGAAAGAGTGAGCACGGAAGGGGCTCACTACAGTTTTTTTTAAGGATGTGGAGATAATGAGTTTTTTGAGACTTGGGGGAGGAAAAGAATTCACAAGCCAAGTTTCAAGCTGCTGAAAAATTGCTTTTAGGAAAGAAAAAAAATCCCTTTTCCCTGCTAACCATCTGCTTGCATCTTGTTTACTGCCCAGAGCGCCAGTTTGTGCTTATTAATCATGCTTACACAAGTATCTTAATTACTCCCTGTGTAGCTGCTCTGTCTTGAACTCAGAAGTTGACCTTTCTCTTTTTATTCCTTTAAATCATTAATCATACACAATCAACGCCAGCGGGGCAGAGCCACGGAGAAGGCTACCCAGATTCTCACACCTCACGCCAGTCCCAGGCAGACAGGGAACGCCAGAGTGACGGCCTCGCCAGCAGCCGGGCGGATCTTAATTAATGACTCCGCTGTGTTGAAACACCCGGCTGGGGGAGGCCCCTCCTGCCACCGCCCCTCGGAGCTTCCTCCAGTTGCTGCCTGGTTTGAGGAATGACTGCCTTACTCTGCTGAAACCCAGGAAGGCCTCTGTTGGGTTTCGCAGACCTGTGCACCCAGCCTCTTGAAGGATCCGGCTGGAGGCTGAGTGAACTTCTGAGAGAAGATACTGTTTCTTTCCGTCAGTGGGAGTTTGTACCAGACCTGGGCTTATCACACTTGGCTGTGTACGTCAATCTGTTGGGGGTCCTGTTTAAGTGAAGATGTCTGATTTAGGAGGTCTGGCTGGGACCTGAGAATCTGCATGTCTGACAAGCTCCTGGGTGATGCCAGTGCTGCTGGTCTGAGGACCACACTTTGAGTAGCAAGGGGTGGATGACCGATGACAACCAAGGTCTCCCCTCCAAGCCTGGAGACAGGATAAGGGAGTGTCATCTCTAGGAACGTGATACACATTTATATGTATGTATACGAGGGTTGTCTGGAAAGTGTCCAACTGTTGTTGATATAATTTTTCACATTACGTGGCTGGATACTTTTTGGACAGCATACATATTTCTTTGGCTAGCTTAGTAAGATTTTGGTAACTAGGAACAAAACATTTTCATGCAAGTGTCATACATGCATATGCAAGTGTGGCTCCTTTCTCTGGGCAAAGGAGACATGTGCTGTAAAGATTGACCTTTCCTTTGGAGGAAGTAGTGAGATTGAGACTTTTTTAATCTTTTCATTGAATTTTGTAAAAGGTTGCTTAAAATAGCCAAAAAGAATTCTACTCCAGAAAAAAAAGAAGTTGCTCAAAACTAAAATAATAGTAACAATAATGATAAAAAGGATTGAGGTTTGAGTTTCATCTCTGTTCCAATGTACCAGACAAATTACAGGATGCGAAAGTAATGTTATTTCCACCCCCCCCCCCCGGCCCTGTTCTTTCAGCCTCCTAAGTAGGACGGAGCAGGAGATAAGAAACAGAGGACTTCTTGTTTTGGCCAGGTTGAAGGTTCTAAGTTAAAGGGGAGGAATTTAGCTTCTTTGGCAAAACAGTCTTGAGTGTTCCACTCACTGTCGTTAATTTTACATTTCAAAGTGCAAACTACAATGTGCAAAGTTGGATGGCGGTGATACACATACTAGAATCTTGGTTGACACTTCTAGCAGTGATGAAATAGGGATGGAATAAATTTGAAACACACTCTAAATAGGCTTGGGTTTGGGATTTGCATACTGTCCCATCTAAGGCAGGCTGGTAGATCAGACTGATGCTACTATGGGATTTATTGTTGGCAATCCTTTGGAAAGAGACACACACGGAAATACATTATAACTAACCTCTACTTCTTCCCAAATAGTGGGGTGAGGGTCAGGGTGGGAAGGGATTTTTATTACAAAGAAAGTTTTAAGTAAAAGCAACAAATCTGTTATTAGTGAAAAATCACCTAATTTATTTGGATAAAAACTTCTGTAGTGGCCGGGCGCGGAGGCTCACGCCTGTAATCGTAGCACTCTGGGAGGCCAAGGTGGGCAGATCACTCAAGGTCAGGAGTTTGAGACCAGCCTGAGCAAGAGCGAGACCCCGTCTCTACTAAAAATAGAAAGAAATTAATTGGCCAACTGAAAATATATAGAAAAAATTAGCCGGGCATGGTGGCGCATGCCTGTAGTCCCAGCTATTCGGGAGGCTGAGGCAGGAGGATCACCTGA
>CAUYRT010059639.1:0-11281 GCA_963574885.1 Lepilemur ruficaudatus | reverse complement strand
ATGGTGGCGCATGCCTGTAGTCCCAGCCACTTGGGAGGCTGAGGCAGAAGGATTGCTTGAGCCCAGGAGTTTGAGGTTGCTGTGAGCTAGGCTGACGCCACGGCACTCACTCTAGCCCGGGCAACACAGTGAGACTCTGTCTCAAAAAAAAAAAGAAAAGAAAAGAAAAGAAAATTAGAAAAACACAATTCCAGTTGCAAAGTCTTCTTAGGGATCCTTTTGTCTCATGATGATAGCCTAGAGAAAAAGTAGAACTTCAGAGTCATATTTCACAATCCTTTATCAATTTCATCAGAATTGATCTGTTTCTTTGATTTCACAGAATCATCAAATGTCAGGGTTGCAACGGATCTTAAATGTTCCTGGTCTAGTTGTCCACCAAAGTTTCTAGTTCATTTCTACAGTGTAGAGGCTAAAAACTCACGTGTTGGAGTTTGACTGCTTGCGATCATACCCTGGCTATACCATTTCCTGGCTGTAGGACCCTGATAAGCTTAAACTGTCTCCAAATCCCAGTTTCCTCACCTATAAAATGGCAATAATAATAATAACATCTACCTCAGGCTTGCTGCAAAGAGGAAATGAAATAATGTACCCCAACGTAGTTCTGGCCCTTAGCAAGTGCCTAGTTAGTGTTAACTATTACTATTAATCTTATGAAAGTCAAATATAAAGTACAAAATACTCTGTAATGGCGTTAAACCTAGACCTCCCATTGGTGACTCTGGCACTTTGTACCTGCCAATTAGCTCTCTGTTGATCTGTAAAGCTTATTCACTGATTAGTGTTTTTATTTTTATTTTTTGTATTTTTTTTTTATTTTTTCATAGTTCTTTCTCTTGGAATCACTGATTAGTTGTCAGTTCGAGTGAGGAGAGGAAAACATATTAGAGGGAATGACAATAAAAATCCATCTCAATATCATAAATCCAATCCAGTAAATCCTTTCTCTCAAGACAAGTGAAGCCATTGTCTCCAGGATGCAGAAAGGAATGATCGTGCAGATGTGCTCCTACCCCACAGAGTGAGCCTGGCATCCGTGTTCGTACCTCGTGGGGAGGGACATCCACAAAGGGGCTGCATGCAGCACGGCGCCTTCCCAGCCTGGCGTGCGTGCGGCCCTGGGGGATGCAGGGGCCACCAGGGGCCACAGGAAAAAAAATACGGCCCAGCTTCCTAGAGTAGCAATTCTACGAAGCAGAGTGCAAACGCTTGCATGAATTCTTTCAGACAAAATGTAATACTTCAAAGACCTTTCTGGCATTCCATATTCCATTTTCAGATGTGCCTCCAGTTCCACAGGGGCTGTGTACTCTGCTCTGCCAAGGAGGGCTCTGGGGGAAGAGTTGGTGGTGCTCTGGGGTAGGGGAAAGAGCACTGGACCGGGAGGCAGTGGAGCAACGGCCCGGCCCGGCTGAAGTCTAGGTTCCACACCCCTGGGTCCCTAGCCCCTCCTACTGTCACTAAGAGCACTGACTCAGCTCCCACACGGACCATTGCTCCCTGGATCATCCCAGCAGCCACCCAAGAGCTTCCTTCTCTCGTGCAGAGTGATCGTTTGAAACTAAACAGGCTCAGCCCATCCTCTCTGGTTTACCTTCCAAGTCCCTCTGGCCTGTAGAGTGGAGGCCACATTTCTACAACCCCGCACCAGACCCCTCCCAGCCTGACTCCCGGGAAGCCTTTGGGATCCCACCACCCCACACCCCTGCATCCCTAGCCCTCCCACTCCTGCTCTTGCTGTTCCATATGCAGCTCCCTCTGCCTTTCCCCCCAATCTCTCCACCCAGCAACCTTGGCCCACCTCCTGCGGCTCACTCCTAGCCCCCTCCAGTAGGACGCGTGCCCACCTCAACCAAGCAAGGTCCCCACACCGAGCTGCGGCTGCTGGCTGTCAGTGCGGTTGTGTTCTCATTCCCCTTTCTACTTGACAGAGAAAGCTTCTTCAAAAAGCTCTTTAGAAACTAAATCTCAGCAGATTTTCTTATTTCCAAACAGAATTAAAACAGGAAGTGAGAGTCAGAAGTGTGCGCCACTGTGACAGAAGCCACGTTATGAAACCAAAGTGTACTCATCTCTTAGGAAGCTCAGTCTCCTCAGGGGCAGAATGCCGCTCCTGGCTTCCATCTGAGAGTCTGTGGAAACTCACTTCAAGAGGTTCTCGCTGGTGTTTGATTTTACTCTGAGGCAGGGTAAAGCGTTTCACGGTTTTGAATGACAAAGTAAACCCCTGCCTGCCGAGCTGAAGTCAGACCAGGGAAGGGAAGGGGCCAACTGGAGTGTAGAAGCGACCTCAGTGTTTCCTTCATTAAAAAAAGAAAACCTTTTGTGGAGGAAGTCCTGTGTCCCCAAGCAAGTTTTAACTTCACTAAAAAAGCTGAGCTGAGCTCTTCCAACCGATTCAGTCTTCTTCCAGAAAGAAGGAGAAGAGCGGTGGCTCCTTTCTCTCACCTCCAGGGTAGAATGAGTTAACAACACATTCTGTTTGTTTTGCACGTAGCAAATCAGACTGGACTCACTTTTACCCCAATTTATCAGTGGAAAGCAAATTAGTGCCACTGTTACAATTCCCTAGTGCTCCCACTGCTTCTGGTTCTGTCTGTTGTGGTCAATGTTGTTTGTTTTGGCACTTATTTTATTCTTGTCACAACTTGCAATGAGCAATGATTGATAAACTAATGAACACAAAAAAGAAACCAGCAAACTATCTGTGGAGCCCAGGGCTGTGCTGTGGCCAGCAGAGAAAGGCTGGAAGACCTAGAGTTGTTTTCTCCCATTCTTATAAACATGCCACTATTTTAGCCTGTCCTGAACTCTACCAACAGCTCGAATTTTCATTTTGTCATTCATCCATTCACCTACTACTTTCTGAGCTGTCGTGTGTGAGGCATTGTATTGAAAGTCATCAATTAACACAGTAGTTTTCAAACTTCAGTGCATCAGATTCACCCGGATGCCTTGCTAAAACACAGCTTGCTGGACCAGCCTCCTATCAATAATTTTCCCCTTCTGTAGCAATGCAGTGGGGCCCTGGAATTTGCATTTCTTAAAAGTTCCCAGGTGATACCATTACCAAACCAAACTGGATCCGATTGCTCATGCACAGTGAAAAGCTAAACACTGAAACATAGGGTTTTTGTAGAGAAAAAAGTTTATTGCAAGGCTGCCAAGCATGGAGATAGGAGTTGGGTTCAAATCTGTCTCCCTGAGCTGGGGGCTGGGGCAGGTTTTGTAGGGAGAGGGTAAGGAAGCGTGATCTGATTGGGTTTTGCAGTGAGATAATGTCGGGAAATGTGATCTGAGTGGATCATGCCATGGGGTGATGCCAGAGCTCAATCTGATGGGATCATGGATCCTGCCATGTGGTGTCCGCTTCTTAATTTGGTCCTCATTCTTTGGGTTGAGCACTTAGGTTCCACCCGTGGTTGCATGCTTGGTTCATCTGGGCATGCTCAGGTTATGTAACTTGCAACCTGTGGGTCTACGGCAACTGCAAAACAACTCACCATTTTATTAATATTACATGTAGTTGAACCAGATTGGTCTGGTTCTGTGATTACAATACAGATGTTACTAGCCCTAGGATCACACTCTGAGAAGCATCTGCATGAATATATGCCAAATCCCTAGAATGCCTACAATTTAGAAGATGCTCAATAAATACTCACTAAACTGAATTATAGCATACTTGAAAAAATCTCGGATTCTTTGAGATAACAGATCAACTTGTGCAAATATTTACAATTTTTCCAACTGAGATGGAAACAGAGGTATCTAAGGACAACTTTATAGAGCAGGTGTTCTCCTTTATACATCAAAAATTAGGTAGCGAGCAGAGTATTAATATTTTGTAGCTGGTTTATTTGGTGAGCTGACCTGGCTGTGAACATCTTGGGGACTGGTAAGAAACGTACCGCCTGGCCCTGCACTTGCCTCCTTCTCCTCTTCCTCCTTTTTTCCTTCCTCCTTTATTCTCCTCTGTCTCTGCAAGGCTATCAGTTAATATTTGTACAAATACTTTGAGTTCTTTGGAAGAGAGAAACTGTATTGTTGCCAAATGATATAAATAATTTCTCTCTGTTCTTTAAGAAGGTGGACAGGGTAATATCATCATTTGAAAAGACCTTGTCTTCTTTATGGCCTGTTTATCAAACTTTGGGGTGAACAAAAAGCCTCATTTCTGATGACCTTAAAGTCCATACATAGTCGAAGGTTATTTGTGGAGTGGGTTCACCAATGGGCTATTTGAAATAATACGTTTAAACTTATAATAGTGGCTTGCTTTCTGTAATTAGTGTCGTGTCAAATGTCCATTGTGTGTTCATTGGATTTTCTCACTATTGCCAAGTTATTTTATTGCCGTTTACCTGGTGACAACATGGAGAAATGTAAATGACATTGGTTTATATTTCAGTTTTTGCCCCGCTTGGTTATTTTGCAAAGTGGAAAAGTAAATTTATAATTCTTACAACTTCAAAAATATGCATGAGCCATTAACCTGTTGGTATTTCAGATTATCATTCCAGGTAATAATTTAAAACATCTTTGAGTGCTATGTGTCTCTCATACATCAATCTGGTTGTCTTTTTTAGTGCTTTAATAACTTTTTAAATTAATAAACTTTATATTTTAGAACAGTTTTGGTGTCTCAGCAAAACAGAGTGAAAAGTGCAAAGAGTTCACACGTGCCCCCTGTGCCACCTCCTGGCCACCAGTTTTCCCTGTTGTCAACACCCCCTACCAGCGGTATGATTGGTACAATCAATGACCCTACACTGACGCATCATCATCACCTAAAGTCCATAGTTTATATTAGGGCTCGCTCTTGATGCTGTATATTCTTTGGGTTTTGATAAATGTGTGATGCCATGTATCCACCATTGTAATATCATACAGCAGGTCCTCAAATAATGTTGTGTCATCATAACATTGATGAGAAAAAATCAATCCCCAGCCAGGACCACTGTGTGGAGTTTGCACATTCTCCTAATGCCTGTGTGGGTTTCTCCAGGCACTCTGGTTCCTCCCATATCCCAAAGATGTGCACGTTAGGCTCATTGGTGTGTCTACATTGCCCCAGTGTGAGTGAGAGTGTGTGTGTGTGAGTCTGCCCTGCGTGGGAATGGCTTCCTGCCCAGGGTGGGTCCTGTCTTGCACTCTGAGCAGCGGGGATGGCTCTGACCACCCGTGACCCCGAATTGGAATAAATGGGTAATAATTATCTTAATTGTTTTTGTTAATCTTTCTTAAATGTGTGAATATCTCACATTTATTTCAATGTTTAATAGTAGAAGTGTTTTGGATCTTTATTTAGAAGTTTGGTGATGTTTTGTAACCAGAAATATGCCACAGGACTTAACTCTTATTTATAACAATTAGCCTCTGGTGAAATTGGTTTCTTTATATTCTTTATATTGCTCTGGTGCTGTCTCTGGGCTGATAGGAGTCTAGAGTTGTCTCTGGAGGTATTAGGCATTGTCCTAGCTTTCCTGATGGAAAAGGAGGAGGTCAGAGAGTTTTTCTCATGTCTGCTTCTTTTTAATCACCTTCAGCTCAAAATAATCCTTATGCCAAAGTGGCATATTTTGGGGTGGCATATTCTGTATCCTTGATAATGATGACTAAAAAAGATGTTCAGTTTCTTGTGATGTTTCTTGATGAACTCTTAGCTCTTTTCATTTTTGTCCTCCCTCACCCAAACCTCACCCTCAGAGCTACTCTGACAATCTCCTGCCTCACATATCATCTGAGCCTCTCTGCACATTCCTTTGTGTTTTTCTGTAAAGATCTCATTATGAGCGAATGTGCATGATAGAAGAGAGCTTCACTCTCTTCCCGTACTCCCCAACCCTCTGCAGAAGCACAATACTACAGCACCCCAAACTTCTGAACGTGACTTGCATTCTCTGCAAATCGAGGAACAAATTAGATAAATGCCTCCTAGTGTCCTTAGAGTAATTCCCAAGTGGAGATGTTCAAGTGACCCTTCAGATTTCTTCATGGAGAGGATGCATGGTTGCTAGGAAACCAACAATCGCTCTTAACCACACCTAGCATGAAAATGCTTCCAACCTAAAGCACTGTAATTACACTCAGAATTTTTAGCTGCTGTTCCATTATCATCTTTCACCTTTTAAAAATTCAGTTTGACAAATATTTATGGAACATGTACATGCCGAGAACTTGCAAAGCACAGATCTGATCATGTCATGCATCAGCTTAAAAGCCTTCTGTGTCCTCCCCCCTAAAATAGAAACCCCCACAAAATGCAATTAAAACTGCTTAATCTGACCTACAAAGCCAGCCTCGATTCACACCTAAGCCTCACCTGGCTGCTGCTTCTCTCTACACTGCTCTTGGGTCTTCCTGACATCTCT
Organism: Lepilemur ruficaudatus; assembly: GCA_963574885.1. Classification (NCBI taxonomy): domain Eukaryota; kingdom Metazoa; phylum Chordata; class Mammalia; order Primates; family Lepilemuridae; genus Lepilemur; species Lepilemur ruficaudatus. The sequence continues at coordinate 4,904 of CAUYRT010059639.1, read as the reverse complement.
TCCTGCTCTTGCCTGAATGATGCCTTGCTGGTCTTCAAAGCCCAGCTCAAAAGATACTCTTTATTCCAGGGTGAATTAATTGCTCATTCCTGTCCGTTAATGATTTCAGGTGTGCATGCATTCATTCAACAAAGATCTTTTGTCTACTAGGTACTAAGCACATTGTGTTTTCCTTACTGCCTCTCTCTCTCTCTCTCTTTCTTAAAAGACATTCTGCAGCCCAGACTAGAGTGCAGTGGCATCATCATAGTTCACTGCAACCTCAAATTCCTGGGCTCAAGCGATCCTCCTGCCTCAGTCTCCTGACAGCGGGGCCTGCAAGCTGGTTTCACCGCACCCAGCTTCCTTCTTTCTTTATGGGACACAGCTGAGAACTGTTCTCTGCCTGCCTCTATCATACAGATTTCCCATGGGTGACAAAACTATAGCAGCTGATAATTCTCTTATTTCACAAATTATCATTCTGACTTAATAAATACAGAGTTAGGAATTTTAAAATTTAAGAAGTAGCTAGTAATTATCCTAGAGTGTGGCTTTTTAGAAATTATATACGCTCTGTTACCCAATCATGCTTAGCATAGCAAAAGGAGATGTCCTCCTATATCCAGGCTTTGTTCAAGTTATATTAAATGTGGATGCTCCCAGAAGGCTTCTACTCAAGAGAACAACCATTTTTGAAACTTCATGGTATGAAAACTCATTCCTAAGGACATACATGGCTTCTCATGATGACATCAACAACCCCCCAGCTATCAGCCATCAAACCTCGATTATTAAGACAGCCCACACATGACACATGTTTGCAGTTCTCTCTAAAGCTTTGTGCACAGGTAGGCCCCCGTTCATGCGGCCTCTGCCTTTTCTCCCTGCCATTGCCACAAATGTATCTGATGGGGCCACAGGTGTCCCCTTCTCTTCCCTACTATGTCAGAGTCCCATCATAAAAGCAGATACCAATTTGGATATTTCGGAGGGAACTTAATAGAGGGGATTCGTGACATAAGGGACGAAAGCATGGAGAAGCCAAGCGGACATTAGCAACAGCGAGAAGCTATGGAGGCTGGAAGGGCGAAGGGAAGAGAGAGACAGTGAAGCCCGGGGCTCAGCATCACCTCCAGGTGCTGGAGCCGTTCACAGAGGGAGACAGCAAGAGAGAAAAGTACAACGCTTCTCCCCTTTTCCCACTCCAAATCTTCCAGTAGCTTCCATGCCACCTCAAGCCAGAGAGCCTTAGCCCCACCGTCTGAAAGTCACTTGCCCAAAACATTTAACACATACTCCTAAAAATTTCTGTACACGCTGGGAAGATCTGAACCGCTTAATGCAATAGGCATCTGCTAAAAAGCACCTAGGATCAAGGAAAGCAACCTAGAAAACTCGTATTTCTATTCACAAGTAAACAGGACTATTAAAACTGCACGTTTGTTTTTGGAAACTGTAATATTCAGAGACTCTTGCCTACATTTCAGGCAGAGTATGCAAACCCTTTATTGTTTCACATCCACCTTTTTATCATAAAATAATAAATGTTCATATAAATATTATTTTCATATTTAGAAAATAAGAAAAAGCATAACAATTTTTTCAAAAACCTCATAACTCCAATGTCCAGTGATAACCTCTATTAACACTTCAGTGCATTACTTTTTGTTGTATATGTAAAACAACCTTGTGATCATACCTCAAATATGGTTTCATATCCTGATTTTCATCATTTACCACTTTGCTTTGCAGATTTCCCTATACTAAAAGTTTCCCCATCAAAAAAAATTCATTTGAATTGGCTAACAATATTTCACTGTTTAGTAGTACTATACTTTATTAGATTATTTCCCTTTTGTTAGACATTTAGAAACTCCATTCCTACTATGCCTCCACAAGTCAATATGAAAAGACTGATTTTTCATCTTTAAAAAGGAAGTAACATAGTCCTGAAAGATGCTGGCATTTCCTCTTCCAAACCTCTGGTTCTCTCTCTTCACTCTCTTTGCGTTCATGTTAACTTCATTTGAAGGCTTCTCCTTTATTAAAGAACAGGAGTGAGAAAAGAAGCTACCATTTAGAGAAACTTTGACCAAAGGAGTGGCAGTGAGTGATTATTAAAATGATGATTTTGAAGATTATAATCCTTGTTCTTCTTGTTCTTTACAAATTGCAGGTCATTGCTGATATGATGATATTTAAGACCACATGGCTGGAGGCAGTGACCCGTGCCTGTAATCCCAGCACTTTGGGAGGCCGAGGCGGGAGGATTGCTTGAGGCCAGGAGTTCAAGACCAGCCTGAGCAAGAGTGAGACTCCCTCTGTACAAAAAAAAAAAAAAAAAAAAAATAGAAAAATTAGCTGGGTATGGTGGTGCCCATCTATAGTCCCAGCTACTCAGGAGGCTGAGGCAGGAGGATCACTTGAGCCCAGGAGTTTGAGGTTGCAGTGAGCTATGAGGATGCCACTGCACTCTAGCCTGGGTGACAGAGTGACACCTTCTCTCAAAAAGAAAGGGAAAAAAAAGAATATATATATATATATATATATATACACTTAGATGCTTAGTATATTAGTCAGGGCTCTTCAGAGAGGCAGAATCAATAGTACATATATATAGAGAGAGAGAGAGAAAGAGAAGATATATTTAGTAGGGGAATTGGCTCACGCAATTATGGCAACTGAGGAGTCTCTCACGACAGGCTGTCTGCAAGCTGGAGTCCCAGAAAAGCTGGTAGAGAGGCTCAGTCCAAGTCCCAAAGCCTCAGAATCAGGGAGCTGATGATGTCACTCTCACTCTGAGGTTGACAGCATAAGAACTCAGAGGAGCAGCTGGCACTGGTGTAAGTCCCAAAGTCCAAAGGCCAGAGAGCCTGGCATTCTGATGTCCAAGCGCCAGAGAAGAAGGCTGTTCCAGCTCCGAGAGAGAGAGAACTTGCCTTTCCTCTGCCTTCTCATTCTATCCAGTCCCCCAGCAGACTGGATGGCGCCTGCCCACATTGAGGGCGGATCTTCCTCACTCAGTCCACCGACTCACATGCCAATATCCTCTGAAAACACAGACACACCCAGAAATATGCTTTCCCAGCTCTGTAGGTGGATCTTAATCTGTTCAAGCCGACACCATCACACTTAGAGACACCTGTCACGTGAGTGATGAGGTACAGATGCCAGAGAAGGCAATGACTAGATGCCTGTTTTGATTTATGTGGGATGCCCATTGGGTTTTCGTGTTCCTTTTGTATTTTTCCAGTGGGCATCAATGATTTGGGGTGGGATTGTCCCAGAGAGTCTTTATGACTAAAAATTGCCTTATTAAACACATTTGTGCTAATGCTATATTTATACTATAGCATGTATATGAAAATAATAATTATAACAAAAACATTAAATGAGTTGATGCATAAAGAATTCAACTAAATGACTTGCTAACTGAAAATACTCCACAGGAATCATGATATTAGTGTCATCACTGTTATCTTTATTTGAATAGGACATTACAGCTTACAGAGAACTTTCACATACACTTGCACTTTCGGCTGTCACAGCAACTCTGGGAGATTGGCAAGGACAAGGATCTTGGTCTCCACGTGCTTGCACGTCACAGCTCAGAATGGTGATCTTATTGCTTTGCCGATGGTCATTTAAATGGCCATGCTGGACTTAATTATGACAAACTGTGACTTTGGCAAAAGCAGACAGAATGGGTGGACAGGGCATAGCAAACTGTGCTTTCTATTCTAACAGAGACATAGGTTCCAGACTCCTCTGCTAACGAACTGTTTGATTTTAGACAAGTTGCTTAAATCACTCTCAATGTTTGGCCAACATCAATAATAATGATAATTACACCACTGCACCTTCTAAGCTAGAGTTAACGTCAGAAGCACAAAGGAAGATAAAGCAGTCAGAATTATGTCTCTTTTTAGGAGCAGAACTTGGATTAAAAAAAGTATTCCGACTGTGAATTGTGCAGCACAATTCACAATCGCAAAGTTGTGGAAACAACCCAAGTGCCCATCAATACACGAGTGGATTAATAAAATGTGGTATATGTATACCATGGAGTACTATTCAGCTATAAGAAGCAATAGCGATATAGCACCTCTTGTATTTTCCTGGATGGAGCTGAAATCCGTTCTACTAAGTGAAGTATCCCAAGAATGGATGGACAGGCACCACATGTACTCACCACCCAATTCGTATTAGCTGAGCAACACCTAAGTGGACACACAGGAACAACATTTATCGGGTGTTGGGCAGACGGGAGAGGGGAGGAGGGGATGGGTATATACATACATAATGAGTGCAATGTGCACCGTCTGGGGGATGGTCAGGCTTGAGGCTCTGACTGGAGGGGGCGGGGGGCAAGGGCAATAACCTTAGCATTTGCACCCCCATAATATGCTGAAATTAAAAAAAAAAATGTATTCCAGTAAGACTTTTCTAAACACAGATCACTTACTAACTGATATGAGGATCTAGGCATTCCTTTGGAGTGCTTGCTGTGAGCATTTGACATCCCTTTCCTTCCACTGGAGCTGTTTGTAGCTTGGGTATCAATGAGGAATCAACAAGGCTCTTTCTAACACAGGTCTATACTCTATGAACAGTGGCAATATCGTAGCCAATGAAGTTTATGTGAGGCACGATTATTGCTACTTGCAAACTTCTCCCAATACCCCACCACAATGACTTGAAATATAGGTGGCATTGGCAATTTTTGACAGTCTCTATAGAGAATGTAAAAAAATTTAAATAAATGAATAAATAATAAACACTCCTCTAGAGGTAAGGGGTTGGAGCAGAGTTACATTTGGGAGGAAAAGAAGTGGCTAAACTTTGCATTGCAGGTCAAGGTCACGACTCTCAGCATAAACTTAAGAGCCCAGGGGCTTCGGAATCAATGATTTGGCACTTAT
>CAUYRT010059637.1:0-26387 GCA_963574885.1 Lepilemur ruficaudatus | reverse complement strand
GCTAGATGGCCCTTAGGAACTTTTCTGAAAATGTGGCCCTGTGAAATGATCGATGGGAGCATTTTGTGCTAAGTGCTTCCTGGACTGACTTTGGTACTTCCTGTGACTTCCCAGCAGCAGTGTACAAGGGTTCCTTTTTCTTCACACCGTCACCTGCACTTGTTATCGCTTATCTTTTTTTTGAAAATAGCCACCCTATCTCAGGTGTGAGATATCTCATTGTAGTTTTGATTTGCATTTAGCCTTTTTCTTTTTAAGGCCTTGTATATATTTTTAATTTTCTACTTAATTATCCAGTTTATTAAAGGTAATGAGTTAGACACATGTAGTATGTGCTTAAAATCCAAAAACAGTAACCAATAAAAGCAAAATCATTAGTTCTGAAGTAATTGTAAAGACTGCATCTTCAGTGTTGATTCTAAAATGATCCAACAGGACTGTTGAATAAACATGAGGAACTGTACACTGTTTATCTCTGTGCCCTCCTGGATACTCCCTCCAAAAAACACAGTAAATTGATTTAAAATAGAAGGGGAGAGAGGATCACAGAGTAGGAAGATAGGAAGATGTCAATGTATTTGGAGAAGATGGAAAGCAAATGAAAGTGTGGTCCCTAACTTAGTCAGAAGGGAGAAAGCTGAACTCTCAGTGCCTGCAGAGGACTCCAGTGTGAGTGCTGTGGAGTCTAGAAAGGCTCAGGAGGTAGACTGATCTAATTTGGAAGCTGAGGGTGAAGGGTAAAGGTGAAAACTTCTTGTGGCTCCAGCATCTACTAGGACTTCTGCATCCAGACGGCATACAGGAGAAAAAAGAGGATGGGGAATCACACATGAGAAATCAGTGTGGGCCAGACCTGGAAGTAGCACACATCACATCAGCCTGTATTCTACAGGCCAGAATTTAATCACATGGCCACACCTGTCTGCAAGAAACCTGGGAGAGGTAGCCTAGCTCTGTGTCCAAGAGGAAAAGGAAATAGGTTTTGGTGATCATATAGCCGTTTCTGCCACTGGCCAATTCTAATTGCTAGAGCAAATTATAAAGTTCAAGTGAGGAACATACCACTTTTACATCAATAATACCTTCCCAATGCTCCATTAGGGGGTGCTCACTGAATGCTAGAATCATAAACCACAGCTCTGAGAGCTCGCTTTGTGTGTTTAATGGTAACAGTGCATAGTGTTTACTCTGTTCCAGGCACGGTTTTAAGTACCTTACGTACATAAATTCATTTAATCCTCACAAAAACCCTGTGAGATAGATATTATTATTCTCCCCACTTTACAGATGAGAAAATTGAGGCCTGCAGAGGCTACCTAACTGTCCCTGATCACTTAGCAATTAAGTGGCAGAATTGAGATGACAAATCAGCCAATCCAGGTCCAGAGTCTATGCTCTTAACTAAATTCTACCACTCGAAAATGACCCTATGCAGGATCAATAGGAATATCCCCTCCTAAGTTGTCTCAAATAAGGAGAAAGTGGGAATTTAACATATTTCCCAGGAGCTGTCCTAGTATTCGTGGCTTTACACAGCGCAGCACCCATTTTCAGTTCGGACCTTACCCAAGAAGTTCCTTCTCCTGCCCCAAGGCAGCAGTGAAGGCAACTGTGATTCCAATCACACAGACCAAGGAGCTGTGCATGGCGCAGGGCACAGTGGAGAGAAGCCAGCGGCCTTGGCAATACCCTGGGCAAAGGTGACATAAGCACTTCCTCAGAGAGCACAAGTAAGAACTCGGTAACTATCGGCGCTGTCTAGCCTAGTTTGAGTGAGTGGCATTTAACCCACCCGAGGCCCTGTCACATGATGTTTTGTGACTAGTACCTTTCCACTGACAGACATTATTCGCTTGTCCCAGGAACCTTTAATTCTTACCACAATCCTGTGAGTTATGAGGGAATCCTGCTATTATGATGATCCCCATTTTAAAGATAAGGACACTAAGACACAGAGAAGTTAAGTAACTCACCCAAAGACAAACAGCTAGCAAGTGGCAGAGGAAGGCTGTTAGTGTCCAAAGACTATTCTCTTCAGCAGCATAAAACATGAGCTGCATGGAAAAGAAAAATGCAGAGCAGACCCCGGGGAAACCACTCTCTGGCTGTGCATTTATGCCACTTCGGGAGTGAGATGGAACTGGAAATGTGGGAGAACTCTATAGAGAACTCAGTTATAACTATGCAAATATTCGTTTGCGCTAATAATTATATCAGCTAAGTCTTTGTTATCTCCATAAAGTCCTTCCAGGTGTTTCATAGGCCAACTTACGTAATTATGAACATGTGATTATGTGTACAATACTCGTATGTGGGTGAAACAAACATATACATACCTGGGTCAAAGTTCCACATCTTCCATCTATTAATTGTAAGACCACAGGCAAATTGTTTATTCTCTCTGAACTTTAGGTTTCCTCTCTATAAAAAAATAACTTACTCACTGGATTGCTGTATGAAATGTACTTTAGATCTCTTTATAAGTCAGAAAACTTGATTCAAAAATGTCATGGTATGAATATGTACCTATGTATTAAACGCATATGGAAGATTTGATGGCCTGCTTGAAATTTTATCTTTTTACCTTGGTCCATGTTTTTGCAAACAACGAGTGAGATTCCTTGTATCTCCTTGTCTGCTCCTCAAAGCACTCCCGTTGGGGAATGATGTTAATGCTGTTCTTTGGAGGAGGTTTGCATTATTTTTGATCCTTAGGAACTGTGTACTTTTGAAGAGAGCCATCAAACAATACAAAGAGATATGTGGCACATCAGGCACCTCAGAACAAAGCATAGGGTCTTAGTTATAGGTTCATTCAAAGGGCCAGCAACCAGATGTGTAGGCAGTGGTTCTAACCGTCTGCTGGGTTCGCGCTGTCACGTCCTACGGTGGGGAAAGAAGGACTCGCACTTACAGCTGGTTCTGTAGCTTCACTCAAAATCACTTCCAGGGAAAGAGAGGCTGCAGGAAGAGAGGGCTAAAATCCTTGCACAGGTAGGGGGCACAGACCAGCTCAGGGGCTCATGCCTTCCAACCAATGACCCATTTAGACCCATCAAGGGCTTGGGGGAGTAAAAAACACATATCCCCTAAAAAAAATTTTGTTCATTGTTGGGTAAACAGTGATGTCATTTCTGCTTTATAGACAAAGAAACAGCAACCAGGAGAAGTTAGGGAACCTACTCTCTATAACACAGATAAAACACCTTGCAGAGTGTTTATTCTTACCATTTTAGGTGTGTCGATTATTTATTTGGCAAATAATCACAGCTCAACAAATGACAGCAGCAAGGGAAGGGTCTTTGGTAGGATTGGAGAAAAAAGTCTGAGATTCTTTTGCCAAAATCATTCCCAGATACACCTCACAGGTGTGCCCTATATTAGCGATCTCAACTACGGAGACCAAAAGACTTCAAAGGTCTCCTCCTCCTCCGACTCCTCTTCCACTTCCTCCTCACCATCGTGGCCCACTCCCTGTTTCTCCCACTGGTCCCGGTCTGCACTGATGAACAAACTGGACAAAACCATTGAGAAGCTGGGGAAGAGGTTGGGAAGAGGTCAGGGAGGGATGGTCAAAAAATAAGGGAATCTTAAGGAAGAGGAATGAAGAAGAAAAGAGAGAAGCTACTCACTGGTGCTCACCCCAAGTGAGCCATGTGACCGATGGGTGTCACAATGGAAAAAGTAAAAAAGTGATTGACAATGTTAACCCTTTGCTTAGGAAAGCACTTCAGTACTGATCTATGTAGGTTAAAAATCATGATACAGTTAGGCCTCTGGAGCCAGGCATCTGATGATAGAATCACATGTCTCCACTTTCCCAAGGGTTTTAGCAACATACGGGTCATTGCTGAGTAGGGAAAGTTAAACTTGGTAGATTATTAAAGGAAAAGGTATTCTCTTGGGCAGGAAGGGACTATAGCAAAACCAAAGACATAGAAGGCATTCTCGCACGGCCTCGAAGAGAGAAGCGGGAGCAAAGCCGTTAGGCGCTCATCCCACTGGGCGGCTGGGTAAGCAGATTCCCAGAGGAGTGCTCCTGGCATTAATATCACAGCTCCAGGGGCCGGAGGAACCGGTGAGAAGGGAGGGAGAGGCCCTGGACGATCTATTTCCCTTCCTTGGCTGGCTGAGATGCCAAGTCCATCTGGAAAACCAAAGCACGGTGGGGAGGCCGCACTGCCTGCAGCATCCTGAGGTGCCTTGGGCGGTCCCAGGGCCTTGAGCAGGGGAGCCATGAGCTGACAAGATGAAAGATGACAAGGTGAAGCTCCAATCTCCCCAATCAACGACGTGGAGTTCACACAGGCATAGCCCAGGGCTGGTGGCCCAGCCCTGCAGCCGCCAGCCTCACAGCGCTCCCTGCAAGCTCAGTGGACACACGTCTGCCTGGGAACTTTCTGCAAATCCTATGCGGCTGGGTGGCTGGAGCCCTTCCCAGGGGTCTTCGGCAAGGGAGGCAGTGCTCACTCTTGCTGAGGGGATTTGAGCCACTTTGGCCGGACCAGGGGTTGGGGGGCGGGAGCAGACAGGAGGAGGGAAGCCGCATGCCTCTGGCCCAGGCACACCTTTGCACCGAGGGCCTCAGAGGAGCCAGGAAAGGCCTCGGGTCTCAGCCTCTAAAGAGACAAGGGACTTCCTCAGCAATGGCACCTGGGGAAGAGCAAACTGCTGTGGTTAGATGCCTGAACAGGCCTGGAAGGTGGATGCCTGGGACTTACTGCTGGTGAACATCTATCAAGTGTTCACCTCTTGCCTTCTGCAAGTGGGAGAACCCAGAGCCTTCCCAGAAACCCCAAGAGACTAAGCTGGAGCATTCTTTGGGACTGTAACCCGGCCTACAGAGCCCCCTCCACCACTACTGGACTATTTGCCTGGGGCACTTTACCCAGGAAGGCTGCACAGTGTACCTGTGCCCCCGTACAGGGTTGATGGGTGTGTCTGTGTATTTCTAATTAGAGAGGGCAGGAGTGGGGTTGCAAACAAGCTTCTGCAGCCTGGTGTTGCACAGCCACCCTAAAAACCTCAGTGCGGCAACCATGCTGTCCAACCCCAAACTTAGGGTATAATTGTCTGGGTACGAACACAATTTTATGAGGAGCGTGGGGCAGATTATGTGAAAGGAAGTCCGTAATTAAAGAACTCAGGGGCTTGTGATTGCCCCACCTGTTGATCAAGTGGGCCAAAAAGTATGGGAACTGGATAGATTCCTAGAACAAGCTGCCCCATTACAAGCTGTGTGGCCTCAGATGAGTGCTTTAGCCTCTCTGAGCCTCAGAATGGTCAGCAGCAAATGCATTAGATAGGAGTAATAATGATGTCTCTGTCACCGAACTATTGAGGCATCAGAGAAGACAATGCTTGCCAACATTAGTTAGTATTTTTGCTATTATTTCCAACAATCTAGCCACATAATCTTGAACAAATAATTTCAACTCTTTGGGGCTATGCTTCCTAGGAAATGAAGGGATTGGATTTTCCAGATACCTTTGCAGCTCTAACATTCTCAACCATGATCCAGGAGCATAATTGCCCCCCCATAGTTTTATTGAGTGCCATCCTTGGGAGCTGCCTGGTCCCCCTTTCCAAATATGGCCCCACTCTCTACCCACCCTCCCTTTCCTCTAAGAAGATCTGCAATTTTCCTGGGAAGTGAGCACAGCTGTATTCTTTGCAGCAGTAGCTTTAACATCCAGGTGTGGAGGAGCTGTTGGCTTTGCAGTTGTCCTCTAGGCACGACACTAAGAATGGGGAAAGAGCCTCTCTTCCAGGCTAAAAGAAGTTTCCACTGGCCAGATTCTCAGTGCTTCCAGTTCCTAATCATGAGCCCTGACTGGGAAGAAGTCGAGGTGGAAATGAACAGACCTACATTTGAGTGTCAGTTCTGTCATTAATCGGCTGGGAGACCCTGGAATCTTATTTAACTTCTGCAAGCCTGTTGCCTCATGGAGCTATGCAGCTATCACCTCATCGGGCTGCTCTGAGGATTAAATGAAATGACACCTATAATGTGCCTGGAGCAAGTAGGAGTATACTTGTTGTACATCCTAGAGTGTTATTTCCCGTTAAGTGTTAAATTTCCGTTATCACTGCTGTTGGTGATCACGTGGGGCAATGACGTCAGCACTTTCAACCTCCTTCATCCAAACAAAGGAGCCAGAGGCAGGCAGTGCCCCATTCAGGCATCAGCTTTCTGCAGCCCTGGATTGGGATATCAGATAGAAATAAGACCCCAAGCATTAGCATCCTGCTTAAGCCATTGTTCATGAATGACTTTAAATCTTCTGTGGGCACAAAAAGCTGAGGCTGGACATTTTTCTGCTTTGTCCCCAAAGAGAAGTCCTTGGCTCTGCAAAGGGCTTCAGCTTTCCCCCACGGAAAGGGCCATTTGTGGCACCAGGCCTCCATGCCTGGGGACCGGGTAGGGAATGAGCCACTATTCATGAGGCAGTTAGTTAACAACCTCAGCATCAACCTGAGTCGAGAATGGGCACGGGCGCCACCTAACGTGAAACAGGAACTCTTCCTGCGTCCCAAAGGCACATTCTGGGCTTTGGGGGGATCGCCGGCATCTCGTGCTTCTATGGCAACCTCCACGCAGCAAATGAAACACTGAATTGACTCCAGTTTGACTTAAGTTCGCAAGAAGCCAGTGCAGAGAAGAAAGCAAGATGTAAAATCTTCCCTTCTCTCCACGCACCTCCAATCTGGCTTCTCCAAAATCTCCAGGTTCAGTAAACTCAATTAATAAAATATGAGACAGAAAATTTTCCACAAACTCAAATGAGAGGCCAAGATGATTCAGATCGCCTTGATTCTTTCTTTCTCCAGCTGCCAGGCATTGAGAGCCTTTCGAACACATGATCTTATTTTCATCCTCTCAACAATTTCATAAAACAAGTGCTACTGTCAGCCCATTTTACAGATGAGGAAATTGAGGTGAAAGAAGTTAAATAGCTTGCCCAAGGTCACACAGCTGCTAAGCGAAGGAGACAGGGTTTGAACTGAGGTTCGTGTGACTCAGGGCCAAGTTCCTCATCACTATGGGAATTGCTCAGGAAGTAGATGAAAGAATCAGAAGAGGATAACAGTGATTTCCTAAACATTATCTCGGTTCCCCCAACCTTTTAAGAAGAGCCTATTGAACATCTACTGTAAGCCAGATGCTTTCACATTTATTATACTTCTTTAGTCCACATACCATTGTCTTCGAGGTCAATATTTTCTGTGCGTTACAGAGGAAACTGAGACTCAGAGAGGTAAGTGGCTCTCCAGGTTGCCCTATCTACCAGTGGCAGAGCTGGGGTTGGCACACTGGGGCTGTGAAGCTAGAGCACTTTCTCCTGATTCTGCAATGGCTGGAGCGAGGCAGCCTCCTGGTATCAGCTGTTTCCTCGCACCCTTCCAGGGAGGCTTTGCCTGTGCTCTGACAAGGGCTTGAGGTGCACGGGCTTGCTGCTCTTGGCCTTGGCCACCATGGCCATCATCGCCAACCTCCTGCTATGCTTTCCCAATGAGTGATGCCGGAGCCCACCAAGATCACAGACCTGGTCTGGCTTTTCCCCGGTTTTACCGGAGCTGGACTCTTGGTAAGAGTGAGGTTGACCTACTTTACCTCCCCCAGGGGAAGAGTGCCCCTAAGCACTCTTCAAGTCACAGAGCAATCATCTCCCTGTGCCCCAAGAGCATGGCCAGCTGCTCCTCTGTACCCACAACACGCTATACACAAACACTGCCCACGCTGGCGTGTGGCCCACTGCCGTAAGCACTGGTTTATGTTGTGCCTCCCCCTTAGCTGTGAGCTGCATAAGGACAGGGCCCAGGGATCATTCACCTTCGCCCTCTGAGTGCCTGGAAAGCATCCAGTGCACAGCAAGGTGTCCAGGGGATCTGAGATGGAGCAGTCCTGGGGGCGTGGCCGGGGGCTTGAGCCTGAAAGGGCGGAGGAATGAATGGAGGTGAGGAGCAAGGGGTGCAGTGTGGCACTAATCTCCCCAGAGGCTCGACTCTGAATGGAGGAAGAAAGGACAGTAGATTGAGCTTCCCTTGCTGATGGAAGGAAGGCCACAACGAGACCTCAAAAACCACAAGCAGCATTCTGCAGACCATAATGAGCACAATCATTTTACGTAGCATCTACTCCATGCTTAATGCTATGTAAGGATCTGTGGAGGGGAACAGAATTCACAGCTGCTTCCTTTCATGCTAACTGTAGCAGGCATTTGCACAAAGCTTTCAGATGCATTCAATCTTAGCACACATATCATTTTGTGTGCTTCCCACAACTACTTTGTGAGATAAGTGTCATTATCACCATCGCCCGGGTGTGGAAAGGAGGCCCAGGCAGATTAAGTCAATGACCGTGGCTGGCTCAGGGCAGAAAGGGGCCTCAAACCCTTCTGACTCCAAAGCCTGTGCTCTCTCCGTTTCTCCCCCATCTGACTCATGCGTGCACACATATGACAGCACACGGGGAAAGATGGCGTGCTTGAAGTCATGCTAACAGAGGTCCTGCTTCATACCCACAGCTCAGCAAAATAGGACACAGAGTGCTTGGGAGGGCTTCTCCGACCAGCTGAGAGTCGGTCTGAGTTTGTTTGGCCTAATGTCTACTGGGGGAGAAACACATCTGGGCAGGTAACAGCCAGCTTTAGCACCGATCACACACTGATCATACATTCCCCAGGATAGTCTTGCTCACTATAGTGAGAACTGGGGATTTCCCAGATGCTCACCTCAGCAAATACATTTACTAGCCATCTCACAGACTGGGGTGATTTTTTTCATGAAGTTAAGTTCATCCATTGTATAGTTAGTTGTTTCTTGTTCCTGGCCTGTGGTGTTATCATGCCAGTGCTCTTTCTCCCACCCCTCACTGCTAGAAGAAACCTGTGGAAATGTCAACACAAATTTGATCACCTCATCAATGGGTGCTGGTTCTGTGTCTGGCACCGTGCCCAGCAGGGCAAAGGGACTGCCACGTGTTCAGTGATCGGTGTGAAGGAAGGAACAATTTGTTTTGCTTGGTGGGGGTCACCAAAACTACAAAGAAGAGAGGTATTAGTTTCCTGTGGCTGCTGTAACAAAGTACCACAAACTTGGTGGCTTAGAAAAACATAAATTTATTCTCACAATTCTGAGGCCAGGAGTCCAAAATCAAGGCCAGGAGTCCAAAATCAATGGCAGGGCCGTTCTCTCTCTGAAGGCTCTAGGGGAAGTTCGTTCCTTGTCCTTCCCAGCTCCTGGTTGTCACCAGCATTCCTTGGCTTGTGGCCACATCACTCCAATCTCCGCCTCCATCTTTGCATGGCATTCTCTGTGTGTCTGTTCCTCACAGCTCCCTCTGCCTCTCTCTTGTAAGGATACATGTGATTGCATTTAGAGACTGAACTCTCAAAAACACTTTCCCAGATGTTCTCTCCCCGTGTCTGGAGAAGAAGAAAAGGCTGCCACTCTACAAACTCATCCATTATGTGTTTATTTCTTTTTCCGTGCCCATGGCCCTATCATGCTACTGCTCTTTCTCCTACCTGGCACTGCTAGAAGAAACCTCTGGAAATGTCACCACGGACTTTACAAACATATCCCTACCATTTGACAAGCAAGGAAGGAAAAACCCGAAGAGGCGGAGTGGCTGCCCAAGTTCACATAGCTGCCATTTTAGAGCCGGAAAGCACATTTAGGATTACAGCCATCCTTTGACCAGCACAGGATTTGGGGTACCAACCTCCCCCCAACTGCAGAGTTTTTCAAATCTACGATGTATAACTTCTGACTCCACCAAAACTTAAGAACTAGCAGCCTATTGTTGACTGGAAGCCTTACTGATAACATATAGTCAATTAACACATATTTTGTATGTTACATGTATTATATACTCTCCTTTTACAATAAAGTAAGCTAGAGACAGGAAAATGTTTTTAAGAAAAGCATAAGGAGGCCGGGCGCGGTGGCTCACGCCTGTAATCCTAGCACTCTGGGAGGCCGAGGCGGGCAGATTGCTCAAGGTCAAGAGTTCGAAACCAGCCTGAGCAAGAGCAAGACCCTGTCTCTACTAATAATAGAAAGAAATTAATTGGCCAACTAAATATATATAGAAAAAATTAGCAGGGCATGGTGGCACGTGCCTGTAGTCCCAGCTACTCAGGAGGCTGAGGCAGAAGGATTGCTTGAGCCCAGGAGTTTGAGGTTGTTGTGAGCTAGGCTGACGCCACGGCACTCTAGCCCGGGCAACACAGTAAGACTCTGTCTCAAAAAAAAAAAGAAAGAAAGAAAGAAAAGCATAAGGAAAAGAAAATACATTTACTCTTCATTGAGTGGAAGTGGATCATCATGAAGGTCTTTATCTTTGTCGTCCTCACATTGAAGAGGCTGAGGGGGAGGAGTAAGAAGAGGGGTCAGTCTCGCAGACCCCTCTTGGCAGAGGCAGGAGAAAATCCACATTGAAGCGGACCCACACAGTTCAGCCTGTGTTGTTCAAGGGTTAACAGTATTTACCTAACCTTAGGTAGGTTGCAAAGCCCCTTTCCTGGGGGCAAAGCCCACGTCTTATCACCTCTGGACCCCCGGCCCTCCACGGTGCCTGACACACAGTAGCTCTCAGGACACGGGGACATGCTCAATGGAGGTGTGGCTGGCAGGGCTGAGACTCGGTCTAGGTCTCCTGACTCCTGGGATCGTGCTTCCCCCCACCCACAGAACTGTTTGCCAGTGTCTGACCACAGTAAACTGTCCACTGCTCTCACAGTTTTGTTCAGACACCTCCTTCCTCCCTCTAAGAGCTGAAAAAACTCAGATGGCCAGAGCCCTTCCTGCTCCAAGACGCCCTCTGCCAACCCTTGCAGCCTCCAGTCAGAGCCTCCCTGGAGATTTTAGACCCCACGTCACCTAGGAGCTGCCTGAGTCATTCCACTCAGCCTCCCTCTCCCCCCGTCCCTCCCTGTGGTGAGGAAGACACAACACAGACATATCAGGAATAAAAGCTCATGCTTTGAAGCAAACACACCCCCCAGCTTTGCCCCAATTCAGCAATGCACTAATGTGCTGGAAGTGTCACCGGCCTTGCTGTGGCCTAGCCGTCATACTCACAGCATCCAGTCAACAAATATTTATGGAGTTTGTACACAGCACAGGCCCTGTTTTGGTCACTGAGTCAGGCTTTAGGAAAACAATTATTCATTTACTCACCCAGCCATACAACAAACATTTACTGAACACCCTCCGCCTTCACTGAGAGCGCCAACACCAATTGCTTGGTCGTTCTGTGTTGAGGAGACTGGGAGGCTGCGCCCGGGCTTGGTGGGGAAGCGTGCTGGGATCCATTACTGATGTCTGCCCTGCGTGCAGATTAGGGAGCTGGCAGCACACTCACGCTATGAGTTGGGCAGCGCATCGGCACCGGAAGCGAATGATGGATAAGTCTTCTTTCCTGCTCCACAATTTTGTAGCAAATTATTTCATTCTATAGATTACAACTGGGGCAGATGAATGGACAGAGGGCTTCACAGTTCTAGTATCCCATTTTTATACACTTGGGAAACAAGACAAAGACACTTAACCTGGTCTGCTATCTATAAGAGAAGATTTGGATCCTCTTCAATATGACCAGGAAACTCAGCAGACACACCTTTAAAAAGCTGAGTTCCCATCACCTTGCTCAACATTGCTGTAGTGAATTTCTGGCTCTTTTCCATTTTAGAAGTTGCTCCATGTGCTTTTGGCCATGTAGGGGACTGTGGGGTCAATGTACTGTGTGGTCATTTCTTCACTGAGTATGCTCAGTGGACCCTTTTGTGACATGGGCAGTGGAAACTATACTTATCCTTTCAGAAATGACACCCTGGAGCGAGTAGCATTCACAGTCTTGGGTCAGTGTCCCACATTTAAAGAGGATACAGCTGATGACCACAAAGAGTGTGCTGTCGGTACTGAGTGTCCAGTAATGGGGCCAGGTACTTCTATTCATACCCAGTGTCTTGTTTCTCTCTCCCCACTTGCTCCCAAATCAACAATCTCTGAGACATGATTGGCCTCGGCAAGAGCCCTGTGTGGGCCCATGAATTAAGCCACCCGCCCACAGTATTCAACCTGATGCCTTGACTTCCTTTGCCCCAGTTGTTAAACTCAACCGAGCAGGTGCTGAGGGCCTGCTTAGTATGGCTAGGTGCTGAGGGAGACAGGGAGTACTAAAGATGGATAAGACAACTTCACCTTTTGCAAGAAGCTCACAATCTAACTGGGGGGACTTAACTACCAAATTTGGGGTTGCACAGGTATTCTAGAGTGGCAGGACTCTGTGATTCCCATTTAGTTTCCTAAAGGAGTATGGGGAAAACCCAGCACCGGTTGATTGAGAAAGACCCTGCTTCTTTTCTCATGCTCTCTCGCCGGCAGATCTCTTTTATCCCCACGGCTTTCAGAACCATCCATCCATTTATGTATGGTAATTATTATTTAAGTATATTCCCAAATTGTCAATCTCCAGCCCAGACATTTCTTCACATTTCTGACCCAAGTAAACAATTGCCTCCCTGAAGTTTCCTCTTGAGTGTCCCACAGCATTTCAATGTGACTATGCCCTAAACTTGGCTGCTGCCCCAGATCATCCCCACACATTAGGTGGTATCCAAAACCTGTGAGTCATCTTCGAGTCTTCTCTCTTCTCACTTCCCACATTCAATTTACCACCACGTCCTGTGGCTTCCACCTCGACAACATGTCTTGAATCTGACCACTGCTCCCTGCCAAGTATGTCATTACCCTGTTCCGAATCCCCATCTGCCTTGGCCTCAACTCCTACAAAAGTCCTCTAACAAGTGTCCCAGGCCCATTTTGAAATAGATCAGATGAAGGGGGCTTTGTAAAAAGTAAAGGTGCTGGTGAGGCTGAGAAATATTTACACTAAGGAACTTACAGTCTCACTGGGAACTCAGCAGACACAGACATGGATGGGGTGAAGGTAGAGATAGAGACAGAGATATCAAATACTATACAGTCCTGCAAAACACAGCCTGGAAACCTATTCCACTTTCTCCCCATCCAGCTAGCATACTCGGGCTCCGAATCTCCCCCGGGGTTTTTGGTTCCATGCCGTTTCTCTGCTGCCAGCCTCCTTCAAGGCCAGGGTGCCTCCCCTTTCCCAGTGAAGCTTTCTCCAGCTACCCTGGGCCTCTCCGATCTCTCCTTGGTATGACTAAGATACATGCCTACTGCATGGCAGTCACTGTGTTGATTATTGTCTTACTAATCCTGATAATCACTTAATGTTATTGATGCTATTTTTAACCGCATTTTACACACAGAGAATCTGAGGTATGGAAATATTTTTAAAATGTATCTAGAATTTCTTAGCAAGAGAGCTGGGGTTAGGACCTGGGTCTGTGGGACTTTGGAGCCCTAGCTCTTAACCACTGCTTACTGCCTCTGAGATCCTTATAGTTAAAGCAGTTAAAGTCTTGTCTCACGTGATTTCCCATCTCCTTTTGTGCTCTCCCGAGTGGCTACGTCTGTATCCGCAACACCCTGCTGAGATGTTGTGCTATCAGAGGGAACGATGGCTCTTCAGCCCTCTGGCCGCTGAGCACATAACAAATCTGTTCTCTCTGTGATGATGAGAGCGATGAAGACCTGTAAGCTGTGTAATTTCCTGTATTAGGCTAGTGCCTTTCAGATGCTTGTAAGTAGAAGGTCCCTCCCTTTGCTGTCTTTGATATAGAGACAGAAAACTAGCCAGGAGAATTTTCTCTCCTGTCCTGGTAGAAACAACTACTTATTCAACCAGCCCACCTGGGCGACCTGCAAAGAGCTTGAGCATATTGTCCTCTGGAACGTGGTCTCGTTCTCCAGCCTCCTGGAGATTGGCGCTGTGGAAGCTGTGCTCTGCCTTGGTCAAGTTTTCAGTGGACTCTGCAGCACCTTCGTGGCACACCATCTGAAAAGGACAGGTCAGTGCTTTTGGAACCCAGCAATTTCCAAGTCACTTCCCCTTGTGACCTATCCCACAGTGTCTCTCTGCTGCCCCAGCTCCACACTCCCAGAAGTAAGGCAGTAACTGCGAAATGCCTTTTGAAATGCAGAACTTCATTTGCCTCTTTGGGCTTAATTTTCTTTCAGGGGCACAGGACTAGCTTATGACCAGCCCGAAGAAATCGTAACTTATTGACAGATACAAAAGAGTTCCCCTTCGTTCAGAAGAGCTGGATTTGGCAAATGTCAATTCCTAGAATTCTTAAAAGCTGCGATAAAAAAGCTTTCTTATCAGAGTTGATTTTTATAAATGTCAACAGCTTTGAAAACTTTATCTTCTTTGTTAGAATCAAGACTGTCATTTCTCCAAATGATCTTTAAGAATGATGTAAGAAGTCACTGGGCTGTATGATAACGAAAATAATAATAACAATAATGATAGACAGTCACATTTATTGAGTTGTTACTATATCCCAGGCCCTGTGCCAAGCACTTTACCTATATTATTTCAATTAATTCTATAAAGCAAGTACCACTATAATGCCATCTTATAGGTGAGGTAACTCAGGCTCAGGAGGCTCAATTACTTGTCCAAAGTCAATGAATCTAAATTTTGAACTTGAGCTTGATTCCGATATTTATATTCCTGACTACTCTCTAGTGGTTCTCAAAGTTTATTGTTTAAATACTAGTTCTATGGATTGTAATGGATGTTACTGATTGACCCAAAAAAAGGAGGATCTATACTCAAATTAAATTGGGATACAGTGGATTAAAACAAAGTTTAATAGGTTTCTCTACTGCAGGACTTGTCAGAACTTTTATAAAGCACATTTATGGTGTGCATTGCTAATCTCCAGGAAGAGAATAGCAAATGCACAATTCCTCAGTCTTATTTAACCACAAAACCATTTTCTACTGGAACAATTTTTATAGGGCTAATGTTCCATGGAGCATGTTTGAGAAATACTGCATGATTCACAGGGATGAAGTAGAACCTACAATATTTAACCCATAAGAATCCAACAGGCTTTCCCAAACCACCAGAGAAGCAGCGAATCATGAGATGAAACAGGTGAGGAACTACTCACCTATGTTTTTTAAAAAATTTGGCCAGGTGTAGTGGCTCACACCTGTAATTCTACCACTCTGAGAGGCTGAAGTGAGAGGATTATTTGAGGTGAGGAGTTCGAGACCAGCCTGAGCAAGAGTGAGACCCCGTCTCTACTAAAAATAGAAAAAACTAGCTGGGCATGGTGGTGCATGCCTGTAGTCCCAGCTACTCAGGAGGCTGAGGCAGAAGGATCGCTTGAGCCCAGGAGTTTGAGGTTGCTGTGAGCTAGGCTGATACCATGGCACTCTAGCCTGGGCAACAGAGTGAGACTCTGTCTCAAAAAAAATTTTCTTTTAAATTAAAAAAATAAAAAATAAATCTTTTCTACAACCGCTGAAATCAGAAGGGCCTTTCCACTTTTTTCATCAGAATTCTTTACTGTCACCGGAACAAACATTGTTGAGAACTCAATCTATGAGTAGAAGCTGTGGCAGTTTCCAAAAAGGTATTCGACAGAGTCCCTACTTCAGGAATCTTGAAAACTAATGACTCTTGCCGAGCTGACTGCTTCCATAGCAAATATCTAGGGCTCCTGCTAGCCCAAATGGCACCTCTGTTCAAATTAGACAACAGCAGAGGACACAGCTGGGCAAGCGGACAGAGCCACTGGCAGGTGTTAAAAAGGCACCTCTCCTCCAGGTTGATGCAGTGGTACTGGGTTGAATAGTGGCCTCTAACAATTCTGTTTAGCCAGAACCTGAGAATGTGACCTTATTTGGGAAATAGGGTCTTTGTAAGATATAAATAATTGAAATGAGGTCATAGTGGATTAGGGTGGCCCCAAACCTAACATGATTAGCGTCCTTATAAAAAGAAGAGAAGAAACACACATACACGGAGAGGAAGGCCATGTGCAAACAGAGGCAGAGGTGGAAGTTATGCGGCCACAACCAAGGAATGCCAACGATTGCTGGCAACCAACAGAAACTAGGAACAGATTCTCCCTTTGAGCCTCCAGAACCCAGCTGACACCTTGACCTCAGACTTCTGGCCTCCAAATTGTGAGAGAATAAATTCCTGGTGTTTTAAGCCACCCAGCTGTTGGTAGTCTGTTACAGCAGCCACACCAGGGCATAGTAAGCAGAGCACGGGCTGGATCTCAGCCTCCCCCCGATCCCCAACTCAGGCCCTGGACACTTGCTACCTTGTACAAAAACGACCTGCTCAACAAAACAGGTGGTCTTGCTGAAGCCACAAGTGCCCGTCAGCCCTGCCAACCCGGGCTGCTCCTTCAGCTGCCCTTCAGCTCTGCCCCTGGCACAAATCCAGACACAGGGCCACAGAGAACATGGACTGAGTACCCTGCAATGAGCCTGGCACTTGCCGGTACCTGAGATTGTCCCCTCCACCCTACCAATGCTGTGAGGCTGTTATGTCTGGTGAGAAAACTGGGCTTGGGGAAGGGAAGTCTTTTTTTTTTTTTTTTTTTGAGACAGAGTCTCACTCTGTTGCCCAAGCTAGGTGCCGTGGCGTCAGCCTAGCTCACAGCAACCTCAAACTCCTGGGCTCAAGCGATCCTCCTGCCTCAGCCTCCCAAGTAGCGGGGACTATAAGCATGCGCCACCATGCCGGCTAATTTTTTCTATATATTTTTAGTTGCCCAGCTAATTTCTTTCTATTTTTTAGCAGTGACGGGGTCTCACTCTTGCTCAGGCTCATCTCAAACTCCTGAGCTCAAACAATCTGCCTGCCTCAACCTCCCAGAGTGCTAGGATTACAGGCAGAAGCCACCATGCCGGGCAAGGAAGGGAAGTCTTTAGGGCAGCCAGTCCACCAAGTAGAATGGCTCTAGATAGGCCAAATACTGGTTCCCTGGGAGGGAGAAAAAAAAATCCAAAGCATAAAGTTTTATAAGCTTGTCCTCATTAAAACACTCTCTTTGTACAGTGACGGATTTGAAGCAAGGGAAGTAAAGGTTTTCTGCCTCTGGCAAAAGTCCCTCCTGTGGTTTTTCCTTTGGTAAGCAAAAGGAACTCACTGTTAAAAACACCAAAGCACAAACATTCTGTGGCTAGTAAAGTAGGTGGAGGGGACCTGGAGACACCCTCAGGCAGGGCTCAGCTTGTAAAGCTGGCGGGGCTCTGTTAATGCACCCCATAAAGGGCCTTGGAGGGCGGGAAGTGCACCACCAACATTTTAAACATGGGGCCAACCATAACCCAATTCATGATTAATCCACTAAAAATTGTTTATTGCCAACTAGAAAAGAGATATCTGAACATAAGTAGCTGACTTTCCAGGCTTAGGTCTACTATTCAGCTACTTTTCTTGAGTTCCTATGATGTGCAAAGTAAAAGTGTCTGGAGAAAGGAGGGACGGAGGGGTGCTCAGTTATGGAAGAAAGGCTTTAAGCAGACGGGAAAATCTCAGTGCACAACCGCCTAGATGTGAGGCAGAGACGGAGGAGGTGGTAATGTCCACTTCAGTCTCTGTGTTTTCACGCACATCTCATCTGTTTAAATTCCTTACTCTTGTTAAGAGACAAAATTATAACAAACTGAGTTCAAGGATCTGATTGGCTTGTATTCATGATTCTAGAATTGGACACCTATCAGAACCAGGACAGGTTCAAAGAACTCCAGTCTGCCACGTGGTCAGACTGCATTTAAGGGCAGAAAATGGAAATGAGGTACAGAAGGTGGAAGTGAGATACAAAGACAGCCCAACTGGTGACAGCTTGGCATTTGCCTCATTTGAACGTGGCTTGAACAGTTGGCTGCCAGTGATGGATGAAGCCCGGCTGCTGTGATTGGCCGAGACTCAGCCATCTGTTACAGACATATACTCCTGAATTAGGCTTTCAGGTAGTTTACGTACTAAGGCTGCAGTTCGTTATGTCAGGACTCATGTATGGAGACATCCTCAGGCCAAACTTAGTTTAATTTAAGACTTCTTATCTTAACTAACAGTATGCTAAAGTTAAACTTAAAGATTCCTTTGCTCTTTTAACCAATTACAAATCAAAGAATCACTGGATCCACCTATAACCTGTATCTCACTTCAAGATATGCCGCCCTTTCGGTCCAAACCAATGTACACCCTCCATGTTTTGATTTACAACTTTGCCTATAACTTCTGCTTCCCTCAAATATATAAAACAGAATTACAGCCTTACTGTCTCAGGAGAACTTTCTCAAGATGTCTTGGGTTTGTGCTTCCCCATGTCATGGTCACTCATATTGGCTCAGGAAAAACCTCTTTAAAATATTTTAAAGACTTTGTTTTTTTCCATTGACATAAGAAATACATATGCTGCCTTCGTCCCAGGTTCCTGGCACAGAGCTCCTAAAACGTCGGGAATTTCCTGAGTGATAGTGGTGAGAGGAGCGTCTTTCACTATTCATCAGAAACCCCTTGGCTGCCTGACGCCACCCTCATGGGTTGCATGCATGCTCCCCAGTCGGCTTTGCGCTGTCGCCGCAGCGTCCCCACTTGGCTGAAGTTGACATCTGATGATGTGAAGGAGCAGATTTACAAACCGGCCAAGAAAGGCTTGATGCCCTCACGGATCGGTGTGATCCGGAGGGACTCACATGGCCTTGCACAAGTACGTTTTGTGACAGGTAATAAAATCTGGAGAATCCCTCAGTCTAAAGGACTTGCTCCTGATCTTCCTGAGGATCTATCTCTACCATTTAGTTAAGAAAGCAGTTGCTGTTCGAAAGCATCTTGCAAGGAATAGGAAGGATAAGGATGCTAAATTCCTCCTGATTCTGGTAGCCGAATTCATCGATTGGCTTGGTATTAGGAGACCAAGCGAATTCTTCCTCCCAGTTGGAAGTATGAGTCATCCACAGCCTCTGCCCTGGTTGCATACTTTTGTCTATGAACTCAAGCAATAAAATCAGTGTTTAAGAAGAAGAAAGAAAGAAAGAAAGAAAGAAAGAAACCCCTTTTAGCCATACCTGAGTTTATGCTAATGAGGTAATTTCTGGTGGGCTCCTACATAGCTTCAGGATGGAAGCTGGTTGCCAGAAGAACCAGTCATATGATTAGACTGTTGAAATTTTCAGCCTCATTCCCTGACCTCCAGGAAGAGGGGCTGAAAATTGAGTTAATTATCAGTGGCCAATGGTTTAATCAACCATACTTACAAAATAGAGCCTGCATAAAAACCCTAAAAGACTGGATTCGGAAAGCCCCCAGGGTGGTGAACACATGGAGGTGCTGGGAGGGTGGTGGCCTGGAAAGGGTAGGGAAACTCCTCATCCCTACCCCATGCCTTGCCCTGGGCATCTCTTCTACTTACAGCTGGTCCGTCAGAAGTATGGGAGACTTGGACTCGTGATTGGCATCTGAAGTGGAGGCAAGCTTATGGGACTGAGCCCTTCACCTGTGAGGCTTGACTCTAACTCCAAGAGTCAGAATTGAATTGAATTATAGGACACCCAGCTGGTGTTGGAAAATTGGCTGATATGGAAAAACACACACACAAAAAATACATAATTGGTGTTGGAAATGTTATGGGAATGAAAAACGGATCTCAGTAGATGGGGATGGAAAATACAAGATGAACCTGGAGGGTCTTGTTGTGCCAGACAGTAAAGAAGAGCTCAAAAGGAGAAAGGGGGAGGGCATGCCAAAAGGACCCAGACGCCGAACCGAAAGAGCTCCCAATGGCCAAAGCAGAAAGAATTTAAGCAACAAAATAAATAATGTAACACTGTATTATAACCCAAGTATAAAATAAATATCCATGAGTCCAGACTGATGTAAGTAAATGATTATACATACATATAAATACATATACATGCATGTATGTATAAATATATTTACATATGTGTGTGTGTGTATATATATATATATATATATAAATAAATTGGGGAGGGCAAATCTTCCTCACCGAAGAATTCCAAATAATGTACGAAGATTCTCCCACACTAGGAAATGGAGTTTAGTCCCTCTCCCCTCTTTGAATAGAGGCTGTGCTTAATTACTTAATTCTAAAGAATAAGAATATGTAAAGTGGGGCAAACTTATTTCAGAGTGGTCAAAGTTAGAAAACATCACCTAGGCCAGATGATTAACATCATCAGCTGTAAGTCATGTTAGTAGCATGTACCCCTGATGTGACATGATGAAGAGGGCACTTCACCTCGGTGGTCTTCCTCCCAAAAACCCATAACCCCAGCCTAACTATGAGAAAAACATCAGACAAACCCAAACTGAGAGACATTCTGTTAACACAAGATATCTGACCAGCTCTTCTCAAAACTGCCTGGGTCATAAAAAGCAAGGAAAATCCAAGACACTGTCATAGCCAAAAGGAACCTAAGGACATGACAATGACATGTCATGATCATGTAACGATTAAATGTAATATGGTGTCATGGATGGGATCCTGGAATAGAAAAGAAATTTAATGGGAAAATTAGTGAATGTTGATTAAAATGTGGAGTTTAGTTGAAAGAAATGTTCCAACACTGATTTCTCAGTTGTGACAAATGTACCATGGTAATGTAAAACGTTCACAATGGAAGGAACCAAGTGAGGGATATATGGGAACTCACTGTGTTGTCTTTGCAACATTTTTGTAATTCTAAAATAAAAAGTTGATGAAAAAAGAAAGGAAAAAGAGAGAACTGCGTTTCCCTAACTAAGGCTTTGAGCTTCCCAACCTACCCAAGCAGCAATCTAAAATCATCCAAAATTGGAGAGAGACTCAAGTAGCTCTTCCTTTGTCTGAGTAGCACTGCCTGAGCAGTGGCCTCATCCACAGGTGGCTAATGGGAGCAAAACTCAGTGGAGAAACATGGGACTCTTTATGCAAAAGACCCTGTTTGGCCTCTTTCTCCAAGGCAGTATGCTGAGAGTGGGTATAAAGAAATTATTTTACATCATGGAAACATGCATCATGCCATCTGGCCCCTGAGAAGCCAGCAGTTCAGCCCTAAATTGGTGACTGAGAACACAGGTTCAGGAAGACAATCACGTAGTCTAGTGGATTCCTTTGTACTAGAGATTTTCTTGCCCTACCACATGCAGTCACATGCCTGACATACTCTCTTACCCTACATGAAAACAACCCTGAGCATCACTGGTAGCCCCCTGGTTTGAGCGAAGTGCCCTTCTGTTCTCTGGATATATCTTAATCACGGCACCCATCTTGTCGGTCACATGCCAGCTCCTTTAACCTGGCTGTGATGCAGGCATGTGTCTCATTCATGTCCATATCCACAGTACCCAGGGCATAATAAGCTCTCAATAAATGTTTAGTGAATGAGTAAACAAAAGAATGAATGAGTGAATGTTCCAAACCTGCAAGAGAATCAGGAAATGTCATTATCCAAACTAGTTTATAGAAACTGAATGCACAGCTCTTTAAAAAGTCAGCTTCCTTCTTCTCTTCCTCTCTTTGATCACCCTGTCCCAAATGGAGAAGTTCCCAAAAGGGAACAAAGCCAGTCCTGAACAGGATTTCATTTTGCAACTGTAGTTAAAATGCACTCTGTCACTCATCACCACCACCCGCTGGGATTTATATGAAGTTCTCAGTACACGCCACGCTGTTCTAAATGTAGCATAACACACAAAAATCCCATAATGACAATGTCTGGGATCTGAGACATTGAGTCATTTCCAAAGCTCTTTTCCTATGTGGTCATATCTGATCCTGAAACAGTCTTGTCACATCTTCAAGTACAAATGGTTATCACCATTTTACTGAGGAGGAAACTGAGGCTCAGAGATGGCTGCCCAAGATGAAGCAGATAAGAGGCTCAACGCTGAACTCTTGACTCAGGAACCAGCCAAAAGTTCCTTCCATGGAATCTCACTGCTCATCAGCTAGCTGAAGAGAGAAGATCAGTACTGAGAAAGGAACTCAAGAGCCCTGTGCTATGGCTGGAGCAGTAAGGGGAGAGCTCCAGACAAAAGAGGCTTGATCTGGACAAGAGGGAAAGAGGGGTTATCCAGGTTTCCTATGTGTGAATTTGTGATGCACGAGCTCTCACGCAAAGCAGAACTGAACTCTGGTGCCAAAGTGCCCTTGACCCACACGTGGTCTGAGCCATCATTTTGCCCTCTGCCATATCTCTGGGGCACATCTGCTATGTTCAGACAGGTTTAAGGATTTACTAAGACTATTAAGAAGAGCATCCTTACAATGGAAACAAAAGTAGAGATAGGTGGGGCACAGCGGTTTGTACCTGTACTCCCAGCACTTTGGGAGGCCAAACAGGGAGGATCACTTGGGGCCAGGAGTTCAAGACAAGCCTGGGCAACATAGTGAGACCCCTGTCTCCACAATCAATCAATCAATCAATCTTCAATCAATGTAGAGATTTTTTTAAAGGAGGTTGAAAGTAGTAAGAAAAGGGCAAATATTGTACATTCTAATATCTGAGGCATTTGACAATAAGAATGATTCTCAAAATCAAAGAAAAATTCTGCCACATGTGAGCAGTGCTATAATTGAAAATGTACAGCAGTGAGCAAGATATGAGGAAAAGGGATGAATAAAAGGGGAAGATTTTGAGTACACAGCTTGAGGATGAGTATGAACTTCAAATACACATTAGACTATCGTAAGTTAGAAGTAGGCTAAGAGCTTAGTGATTCAGTCATTCCATAAATATTTGTTGAGCAGCTACTATGTGCCAAGAACTGTTCTAGAAACCATACATAGAGAGGTGAACAAAACCAAGTCCCCACATCACGGAGTTTTGATTTTATAAGGAGAAATGGATGACAAACAACATATTTATCAGGTGCTAATAAATGTCATGGAGAAAATCAATCAGGGCAGCTGGGTTAGAGAATACCGGTGTGGACAGGGCCAAGCAATGTTCGTGTTTGTGATCGGTGGTCAGGAAGACCTCTCAAACAAGGTGACTTCGCTCAGACACCTAAAGGGAGTGTAGAAGTGGGTTCTTTCAAATCTAGAACTTTAAATGTGATGAAAATGGCATCAACGAAACTTTTTGTAAGGTTTAAATTTTAACTACTTATTTAATTTTTGTTTATTTAGTTTGGGAGGCAGTGAACTTACTCTGCAAGACAGAGAGAATCCAGTAGGTTCTAGAAGGTAGGTCCTGTGAATGTTGTCACATGAAAGAGACCTGCAAGACGGGCGTGTGGAGACCAGAGCCACTGGAGTTTTCTCAGATGCGTTCAGAAATTCTCAGAGAGCAAGGTCACCTGCTTCATCCAACTGCAAAAGGAGTAGAAGCCAGTCTCTTTTGACAAAAGACATATGATAAAATAGTCACCCCAAAAGGCAATGAATGTGTCTGAGTTTAAAGTTTAAAATTAACTCACATTTCTATTAGGTGGAAATGATCGGGGAAATACAAACTTGAACTCTTTTTGTCCCTTTGGCCTTCAGAACCTACCTTGTTGGGGACCAGTCGGTGGGCAGGTAAGTAATGGGAATTTATTTCCTTACCAAGCCCTTTGCAGGAAACAGAGACATCTGCTTTGCCTTCCAAAGGCTACTGACAAATCTCCGAAGGCTGGAATTCCCAGGACCTGCCGATGAGCCACATATGCCCTGAGCTTAGCCCACAGGGAAAATTCCTTCCAACGTGGACAGTGTTTGTCATGCATTAAGCTGGCACCAGCCTGCCATAGCCACTCTCGTAATTCAAATCCAGCCGCATTACGTGACGAGGTAGAAGCAAAGCAAGCAAAACTCAGAGGAAACACAAACCAGCCCTGCCACAGCCCTGATGGCCTGACTCATGTCACTGTGCCCAGGGGAAGCTGGCTTGGCCTCCGGTGACCCTCCCACAAGCCAAACTAAGGACTCTGAGCTGGATGGTTCTGGGAAGGAAATGGGATCCTATCCTTTAATTATTTAATATCCTAAAAGACTCTAAAATCCAACCTCTCTGCTGTGTGGAGCGCGAGCTCTGCTACCACCTGCATTTCTAGTTCAGCTCACCATTTACTGTGCGACCTTGGGCAAACTGCCTTGGTTTCCCCAGATCATAGGAATGCTAGGATAGGATGAAATAAATTGAGAACCTATCATGTGCCTGGCACATGGTAAGCTCCAAATCAGTGTTAGCTAGTGGTATCGTTTCTGCCCCTTACCTCTTGCCTGGACTGCTGCCGTGGTCTCCTGACTGGTGTCCTGCTTCCAGATCCCCACCAAATCCATACCACACATGGATGCCAAAATCATCTTTTGGCTCACAAATCAGATTCTAAAACCCTCCTGTGGTTCCTCTCTGCCCTTAGAATTTGTCTACACTTACATGCATGGCATGTAAAACCCTGTGTCACCTGACACCTGTAGTGGACACCGGGTCATCTCTCAGCCATGTTTAAACAAAGCAGTTCTCAGAACACCTGTTCTCACATGGATTGTTTCTTGTTGATTGGCCTCAAGACACCTTGTGACTTGCAAGCAAGCCAGGGTGCCTTGACCCGCAAACGGGAAAGGGCAAAGGAGGAGATGCACTCGTTAACTCCCTGAGGCAGAGCGGTGAGAACCAGTCCATGTTGAGATGAAAACATTCTGGGAACAGAAAATAGTGGTGGGAAAAGCTGGGGTAGACTGGGACAGATGTCAAAAGAACAGTGTTAAAAATAAAGTCGCTGCAAGCAGGAGGCGGCTGCAGTCTTGTATCATTTCTGTGTGTCTGTCGTTTGTTGTCTGTCTTCTGTGTTCAATTCTCCTCCCCAAGTGGAGCCACAACAAAAATATACTGCACTACTGATGTTAATTCATGGTACTCCAGGTTGGTGGCCATGCCATTTGAGTGTAGACAACATTATGTGAAATCTTGACAACTAAGCATAACTTTCCCTAGGGGAAAGCTTTTGTTTTGTTTTGTTTGTTTTTATGTTATAATTTGACAAAACTCAGCACCCTTTTATGATAAAAAAATCTTAACAAAATAGGCATAGATGGATGATACTTCAATATTATAAAAGCCATACATGACAAACCCACAGCCAACATCATGGTGAAAGGGGAAAAATTGAAAGCATTACCACTTAGAACTGGAACCAGAAAAGACCGCCCACTGTCACCACTTCTGTTCAACATAGTGCTGGAAGTCCTAGCCAGAGCAATCAGGCAAGAGAAGGAAATCAAGGGTATCCAAATAAGGAAAGAAGAGAAACTATGGCTCTTTGCTGACAATATGATCTTATATCTAGCAAATCCCAAAGATTTTGCCAATAGACTCCTGGAATTGATAAATGAATTCAGCAAAGTCTCAGGTTATCAAACCAGTGTACACAAATGTAGTATTCCTGTACACCAACAACAGTCAAGCTGAGAATCAAATCAAAGACTCAAAAACTTTCACAATGGCAACAAAGAAAATAAAATACTAGGAATATATTTAACAAAGGAGGTGAAAGACCTTTACAGGGAGAACTATGAAATTCTGAAGAAGGAAATCACAGAGGACAAAACAACGGGAAAATTATATCATGCTCATGGATTGGCAGAATCGACATTGTTAAAATGTCTATATTGTCCAAAGTAATTTATAGATTCAATGCAATCCCCATTAAAATGTCAATGTCAATTTTTGCAAATCCAGAAAAATAATTCCATGCTGTGTATGGACCAAGAAAAGGCCCTGAATAGCCAAAGAAACCTTAAGCAAAAAGAACAAATTGGAAGACATCAATTTACCAGACTTTAAGCTATAGTATGCGGCTATAGTAACCAAAACAGCATGGTAATGGCACAAGAACTGAGACATAGACCAATGGGTCAGAACAGAGAACCCAAATATAAAACCATCCTCATATTGCCATCTGATCTTTGACAAAGCAGACAAAATGATACACTGGGAAAAATAGTTTCTATACAATAAATGGTGCTGGGAAAATTGGATACCACATGAAGAAGACTGAAACAGGATCTGCACCTCTTATACACTTATATAATGTTGGTGGGACTGAAAACTAGTACACTCTCTATGGAAAGCAGTATGGAGATACCTCAAAGAACTAAAAGTAGATCTACCATTTGATCTAGCAATCCTACTACTGGGTATTTACGCAAAGGAAAAAAAAGACATTTTATAAAAAAGACACTTGCACTGGAATGTTTATAGCAGCACAATTCAC
This sequence comes from Lepilemur ruficaudatus, assembly GCA_963574885.1. Lineage (NCBI taxonomy): Eukaryota > Metazoa > Chordata > Mammalia > Primates > Lepilemuridae > Lepilemur > Lepilemur ruficaudatus. The sequence goes on along the minus strand of CAUYRT010059637.1, from coordinate 271 downwards.
AATCACAAAGATGTGGTAACAGCCCAAGTGCCCATCAATAATTGAGTGAATTAATAAAATGTGTTATATGTATAAAATGGAGGATTACTCAGCCCTAAAAAAAAATTGGTGAGCTAATACCTTTTGTAATGACCTGGATGGAACTGGAGACCATCCTTCTAAGTGAAGTATCACAAGAATGGAAAAACAAACACCGCATGTACTCACTATTGAATTGGAGCTAATTGATCAACACTCATGTGCACATACAGTAGTAAAATTCAACAGAATT
>CAUYRT010059636.1:0-11225 GCA_963574885.1 Lepilemur ruficaudatus | reverse complement strand
AAAAAAAAAAAAAAGAACTCCCCTAATCTTCGACTTGGGCTGGGTGCTGTGGCTCACTCACGCCTGTAATCCTAGCACTCTGGGAGGCTGAGGCAGGAGGATCACTTGAGCTCAGGAGTTTGAGACCAGCCTGAACAAGAGCACGACCCCGTCTCTATTTTTACTACTTTTTTTCTTTTTTTTTTTTGTTTTGAGACAGAGTCTCACTCTCTTGCCCGGGCTAGAGTGCCATGGCGTCAGCCTAGCTCACAGCAACCTCAAACTCCTGGGCTCAAGCGATCCTCCTGCCTCAGCCTCCCGAGTAGCTGGGACTACAGGCATGCGCCACCATGCTTGGCTAATTTTTTCTACATATTTTTTTAGTTGTCCAGCTAATTTCTTTCTATTTTTAGTAGAGACAGGGTCTCACTCTTGCTCAGGCTGGACTTTAACTCCTGACCTTGAGCGATTCTCCCTCCTCGACCTCCCAAAGTGCTAGGATTATAGGCTTGAGCCACCAGGTTGGCCTGGGATGTCTTGATAACCTTATTATTATGCCTGATGAATGTACCATAATTTGCACTTTTGATTTCCTAGTCACTGTTAGCATCAATATTTTATTCACAAATGCTATGAAGAGATAAAGGAATGATGGGCATTTTCTTGAGGTACCTGGAAAGGATCTTGGCATGTGTCATTACTTTGAGCCCCATGTCTGCACACAGCAGCGGTTCACTATATATACACTGGGTCAATAGTCGGAAGTATCAGAGCTAAATGACAGAGATAGGGATTCAGGAGGTCAAATGGATGCTGTCTTACAAATGAGGAGGTGATGGCGTGAGGTGGCGTTTTCTGGTGCCTGGTGTTTGCCTGGTTCCAGATGTGCACCCGCCTCCTGGTGGCCTCTTCCGAGTCCATTCTGGAGTCCGTGTCGCAGCATGTTCTCCTGGTGGCGCAGTGTGGGTGGAGGCCTGCAGAGCAAGAGTGGGTGATCCCACAGGCCGCCCATGAAGATGTTCTGAGCCTTCGAGCTCTGCGGATGAGGCTCTGGCACGGTCTCTGTTGCTTTCACTCTTCTTTCCTGACTTCTCAGGGCTCAGACTTCTCACCTTGCTCATGGACCCTTTCTACAGTGTGGCCTCAGCTCTCCCGGGGTGCAGGGAACTTGGAGAGAGCATAGTGGTGCCAGTGATGGACAGTGTGAGCCGGGAGACCTTGCTGGCATGCCCCACCGAAAGAAACCCATTGTATCTGAGGGGGAGCAGGACACTGTGCCTACTAGGTGGCATTATGGGGACACATGAGTGACTTTGCTCCCAGGAGCGGGGGTGGGGGGATAGGGAAGAGGCGGAGAGTGAGAGAGGAGGGGAGAGACTTTCACCAAGATCAGAGGAATGGTAGCAGCTGGCGAGGTAGAAGTAACTTCTTTCTTTACATACGTTTTTCTTTTCTTTTCTTTCTTTCTTTTTTTTTTTTTTTAGACAGAGTCTCACTATGTTGCCAGGGCTAGAGTGTCGTAGGGTCATCCTAGCTCACAGCAACCTCAAACTCCTGGGCTCAAGCGATCCTCCTGCCTCAGCCTCCTGAGTGTCTCGGACTACAGGCATGCACCACCATGCCCAGCTAATTTTTTCTATTTTTAGTAGAGATGGGTCTCACTCTTGCTCAGGTCAGGGTTACTCCTGACCTCCAGTGATCCTCCTGCCTTGGCCTCCTAGAGTGCTAGGTGTGAGCCACTGCACTGGGCTAATATATGTTTTCTGATTGCAAAAGTGTTACATGTTCACTGCAGAAAATTAGCAGAAGTTTGAGGGCTGTGAATCCACCCTGGAGGTGGGCAGAGCAATGCAAGCCTTAGGCATCTGGGGGCTGGGGTATAACTTCTGTCAGGCCCTGGCTGCATGCCAGGGGTGGCCAGGCTTTGATTCACACAAGCTCAGTGACCATGCTGTGGGCCCGCAGGGAGGTGGACCTGAGACAGGACTCAGCTGCCTCCGTTGTCCTCTTTCCCGAGGCAGCTGAGTTGCTACAAGGAAGGGTGTAGGGTTGCCACGGGGCTGGAGGGAAGGAGAGCAGACAGTGTCTGTCCACAGGGGATAATGATCCCCAAAGTGCCTGGGGACATGAGTAGAAAAGCCCGGAGTTGATGAGGCTCCATAGGCCTATTCTGTGAGTGGAATTTGGGGGTGCAGGCAGACTTGGGGCTTCTGAAGTGAGTCACCTGAGGTGAGGCTTGGCTCATTTCCAGCTGGGCGCTGCTTCGGCCCTTCCCATCTCCTGGCAACCCAGGTTAGGTGGAGATGCCGGAGCCTAGCCTCCCCTCCTCCAGGAAGCCCTGGGGAGGCAGGGCCTGAGCTTAAGGCATCCCTGGCCACAGCCTGGCCCACTTGCCTCTTCCCTGCCTCACCTCTGAGTGCAGGTGAGGACACTGATGCGTTTGGCCTTTCCTTCTTCACTGGGGCACCTGGGATGGCTCCTAGGCGGGGCTGACACCAACCACTCTTGTCTTCTCCTCCTCCTTTCTCTGAGCTTGGAGGTTACCTCCCTTCCCTTCTCCCAAAGCTCCCTCATCCCCCTTAGGGAGTGAGTGTCTCTAATGGTGGCGTGAAGGGCGGATCCTGAATAAAAGGTCTTTCAAGGATTGATGGGGCAAAGTCAGCATCTCCGTACGCTGCACCCCCTGGCTTTCATGGTCACCCACCCAGCCTGTGCGCAAGCCCAGCGCTGGCTCAGGCACCAGGGTTTCCCTATCCTTCCCCAACTCCATGGCCTAAGGCAAGGGTCTTGTGGGCACAGGAGTGAGGCTGAGTGGCATCTGGTCTCCACAGTGCCTGGCACAGGGAGTGGCCTGGAAAAGATGCAATGGAAAGGCTGCCTCCCTTCCCCATTCCACCTGCTTTTACAAAATGACAGAACTGGCCCCTGCTTTTTGAGAACATGTTGCGAGTTCTGCATATGTGGCCTGATTTTTTGCATCTGCAAAACTGAGAGGCAGGTCCTGGTCCACAGGGACCTGGGAGGCTGTTTACGCTACACACCCCACCCACATCCCAGGGACTTGTCTCTTCCTCCCTCAGATCCATGGGAAGGATCCAAGAGAAAGCCATGGGGCTCTCTCCCCTGGCGTCCACAGTGCCTGGGCCAGGCCCCTCCACTGCCAGACTTCCCCTGTGGGCCTGGGCTTCCCTGCCAACCATCCCGCCTCCCTCTAGGGCCACAGGTCCCACCTAGGACCGTGCACCTGCCACACCTGGCCCCCACATGCTGACTCTGTGGGAGCTGCAGTTGTACATCCAGGGACCTGAATTAGTGTCACAACCCAGAGGTCCGGGATCTTCAGGGAACACATGCACTACAGCTGACAGAAGAGCATGTGTCCCGGGCAAAGGGCAGAGCCACCCTGAGCTCTGCAAACTGCCACCACAGAGGAAGGCAGGCTGCTGGAGCCTCAGCTTCCGACATCTGGAGTTTTAAATAAAGTGTCCTGATTTTTAAATGTTGGCCACTAATCCCAATACATTTTTAAGCAATGTGCAGGTCAAGTCCCACATAGCCTGGGGCGTGCTGGTGGCTAACGCTCAGTGAGCACTTAACATGACAGGTAGCTTTCTGGTCCTTTCTGTGTGGTCAAGTCACCATTATTGTCATCTCACCTGACAAGTTGGAAGATGGATACACGGGTAGAGTAAGTTGCTGGCACCAGACCATGATTTAGTAAGTGCTGGTTGAACTCTGGCAGCTGGGTCAAGTTCCCACAATTAAACCCTGGGGCTTTGACCCCTTCCTATGTAAGACTGAGTCCCTGAAGGGCCACGTCTTAGCTAATGGCTGTTTTAATGAGTATTTTCTCTGTGCTTGGTGAGTACGTGTTATCTCATTCAAGCCTCACAACAACCCCATGAAGTCTGTATGAACATCCTTACATTACAGCTTAGAAAGCTAAGGATGGACCTAGCCAAGGTCTCTCAGCCTCCATGCAGAGGGCTGCTTCCAAAGCTCCAGCTCTTCTCATGCAGCCTGGTGTCTCTGAATCTTGTGTCCAGCGTAGGGCCAGGCCCAACAGGGCCACTGGGGATGGTGATGAGTGTCTGGGGCTTGGCTTTGGAGGCTCCTGGGCAGGCCTCCTGGGGCAGCACCCTGGCATGGGGCTCAGTCCAGGGCGGCAGGCTCACTTGGCTCGGTCCTGCTCTCTCCTCTGTGGTGAGAGGCACTGCCAGATTCCCCTGCGGACTGTCTCACTGCCCAGGGCATAGTTGATGGCGTTGATTGTGGGCACCGTTTTGGCAATGAGGGCAGGCACCTGTCGTGGCAGAAAAGTCCAGGAAAGAAGCTTCAAAGCCTCTGCTTCTCTCCCTAGTCCCAAGTGGTGACCCGAGTCCCCCACCCCTTGCAGCTGCTAATCATTTGGTTCTGCAGCCTCTGAGCCATCCCTGACTAGTTGGTGCAAGCTGTATGGCTCCTGGAGCCCTGTGGAAACACACTCCCATCCAGAGCCATATGCTCCTGTCTGGGCACCAATCTCAGCCTCTGCTCACAGAGTGTGCATGTGCACCATCTGGCTGCCTGTCCTTGTCATTGCACATGAGGTTTAGGCAATGTCAAGCAGCAGCCTGGTGTGGCCCAGGAGGGTGAGGGAGACAACCTAATTTTCTGCGTATCGTGAGTGCTCAAAGGAAGAAAGAGACAGGCCGACACGGAGGCTGTAAATCGAGAAAGAGAGATGAGGAGAGACAGAAACACAAAGACAGAGAGGGTTCTAGCTTTGGGTGCTGGAGGTGTCATACCATCTGCAGTTTGGGGGAGACGGAAGTCACGTCTGCGATGGTTGCATATAGATACAGAAGGGCATAGGGGCCCCAGCCGAGCAGCAGCGTCCTGGCCGGCAGAGTGGTGTTCACCTGGGGAGAAATCAGCACAGGAGGCGTCAGCTTGCTCCAGGTGGCCGGCAGCCCCGCGCAGCTGGGGACAGGTTGGCGCTCAGCAGGGCTGGGCAGCATGGACCAGGCTGCAGGAAAGGGCGGGGCCTGCAGAGGAGCTGCTCTGCTGTTTAAGGCTGTGTGCTGCTAAGCCTGTTACTTAAGCTGACTTGACCTCAGTTGCCTTGTCTGTAAATTCAGAAATGGCCAGGATGGCTTATTTTGAAGTGATGTTTCTCCTGGACCAAAGTGCTTGCAGGTGTGAATTTTTATCGTGTGAGTCTCACGTGGACCCAGGGAGTGGGCGATACCCGGGTACCACCCAGGGCCACAAGGGGGTGCGCGACTTGGTTTGGCTCCAGCCCTGCTATGGTGAGCAGGTGTGTGGCTTTTGGCGAGTGGCTTAGCTAACCTCTCTTAGCCTTAATTTTCTAGTCTGTGACACAGGGTAATAAAACCTCCTTCCTCAGAGCGTGGCTGCAAAGATGAAATGACAGTGCACATAAAAAAATATTAATATCTGGTTTTGTTCTAATCTTTGCTGCTTGTTATGACTCATTTGCTAGAGGATGTCCAGGTGACAAAGTTAAAAGAAAATTGTGGTTGGGAAATATTAATGTAGAAATTCAAAAATGGCCAGGATGGTTTATTTTGAAGTATTATTTTTCTTGGAAAAATATGCTTGCAGGTGTGATTTTTTAATGTTGTGGGTAATGGCCTGAGACTGTGATTAAATTAAACATCTCAGGGTAATTTAAAAGTAGCATTTAAAAAGCCTGTAATTTTGTGCCAAACCTCAAAGCCTTGGGAAGAATGCAGTGTAACAGCATGCACGGTGCCCAGCAGGGAGCCCTCACTCTTGGGGTTGCAGGGTCTGGGTAAACCTGAGCAGTCCTGACCCTGGCTCCCCAGGCCCTGGCGATCCAAGCAAGAGGAGGGCAGTACCCAGGCTTAACATCCTCTGCTATACACAGGCTAGATTTTTCTCCTGATCACTGAAAACACAGAAAACCCCTGGTTGCTGTTTGTCACAGTGTTCATGTTCCCTGGTGTCCCTGAGAGGGACTGAGAAATCTTTGCTGCTCTAGGGGGTGGTTGCTTACCTGTAGATGGCCACTCTTCCTGAGTTTCTGCTCCATGAGCCGGTAGGACGTGAGTGTGATGAAGAGGGGCATGAGGAAGTTGAAGAACGCCATGGTGAAGAGGAAACTGGTGAAGTTTCTATGGGTGGGGGGTTTAGACGAATGAGGTCTGCTCTCAGTATGGTCAGCTGCCCCCACAGGCCCACCAGCCTGCTCTAGATGGTCAGATGTGGGGAACGACCCCCATCAGACAAGTGCTGAGAGTGTGTTCGCTCCTGGGTCCTGAGTGAACTCCTTTTAGGAGCCAGGGAGCTATGAGGTCCTCCTAGAACTGCCTTTGGGAGCCGGGGGGTTGAGAGAAGGAAGAGGCTTCCTTCAAGATCAAGCGCTCAGCCCTGCTTTCCGGTTTGCCCCTCAAGCACAAAGAACAGAACGCTTTAGTATGGGACATGTGTTTAGCCAGTGGTGGGGATGTCAGTGGACCGAGAGGAAGGAACTTTCTAGGCACGGGGATTTGAAAAGTTCCTGCGGACAAGGAGATTGGATACTGTGTCACTGAAGGGGGGACCACAGAAGAGTCTGGGATCCCAGGAATTGGTCACAGGGAGGAGGGAGGGCTGGCCAGGAACAGGTGGGAGTCTCAGGGAGACAGATTTCCATTTTGTGAAGGGAAAACTCTGTCACCTTGGAGCTGTCCACTGGAGAGAGGTGGGAGGGAGGGCTACCAGAGGGACTGGGTGGACCCTGGCTGGGGACTGCACTTCAGGGACACTTGAACCAGGCCCAGGGAAATCAAGGGGGTTTCACTTGGGAACCCTGCCATGAGGACAGATGCTTCTTGAGTAAATATCTTGGGTAAAGCAGGTAAATGCAACAGGGAAGCAAGAGGGGCTGGAGCCCATGTGACCACTCCTCAAGGAAGCCCCCAGAGGGTCTCCCTAAGCCCTGGTCTTCCCAGAGCCACCTGGATGGGGCAGTACCAGAACACAGGCCCCCATGGGGGTGGGGATCTTCCTGCCTTCAGTCCTATCTCTCCAGGGATTGGCTCACGGCAGATGCTCAGGGAATTCCTAGAGTCGATTTCCACGCCAGGGAGCCCCTCCCAATGCAAAGACCTTAATGTTCTTTGACTCTATTGTACTACAGGCCTGGATCTCTCTAGAAATGGATGGGGTTGGAGCCAGGACAGCTGACTGTACTGAAGATGGCAAAGGGTGGCGGGGCTCCGTGACTGTTGTAACCAACACAAGCCACGGCTCACCATGTGATGGTCCTTCTTGGGGTCAACTCTGGGCCTCAATTTGCATAAAATTTCCATCACTCAGCCAGTCTTCAGAACAGGCTTTTCCCAGTCCCACTGTCAAGCCGCTGGTGGGTATCATGGCCAAGGCATTGAGATTGTCTGGCAAATGGTGACATTTCCCCATTTGGATTTTCAGCTGGGACACCCTTTCTACAGGGGATCAAAGCCACAACTCCCATGGAAAGGAGCCTCAGAGCTGCTCCTCCCACCTCACCTGTCCCCTCTGGAGTAGTCCAAGGTGCAGCATGTCCCCAGTGGCTCGTAGTCATAGTGGCCCCAACCCAGGAGGGGCAGGGATGCCCAGAAGGCAGAAGACAACCACACAAACAGCACCAGAGAGATGGCTGTGCTCCACGCCAGTTGGCTGCCTGCGTGGGACAGAGGAGGAAGAGGAGGTTGTGGCAAGGAGGTTGCTTGGCAGAGTGAAAAGGAATGGACTTCATGGTCATGAAGAATGTCCCTAAATCCCAGCTCTATGCTTAATGGCTTGGGGCCTCAGTGTTCTCTCCCACAGCGGTAATGATAATTTCTCCCATCCAAGTACTAACCAGGCCCGACCCTGCTTAGCTTCCGAGATCAGACGAGATCAGGTGCGTTCAGGGTGATATGGCTGTAGACAGTAATGGTAATTTCTGCTTTAGAGTATTGTTATGAATAAAAGAGACGATGGAAGCTGAAGGTCTCTGAGTAGACACTATTCCCTCTTCTCCAGAGGACACAGAGAAGGAGGGGGTGGCAAAAGGCAGATGTGTTTCCCAAAGCCAAGGTTAGGCAAGAGGCATGGGCAGGGGTGCAGGTGAGAGTGGTAGAGGAGGGAGGTGGAAGTCTGGACTTTCCACCATCCTTGACTCTTGCTCAGAAGTGGGCCACTGTCTCTGCTTCCAGGAGACCCCTGAGAACCCTTGACTTGGGCTGGGGGCCCCACCTCAGTGCCAGTGGCAGAGTCTGAGTCCCAGCAGCCCCTTTTGGTGTGATCTAGCCCCACCAGCCTGACCCCCTCTGTCCCCTCCCCCCCCCTGCTGCAGTATCATTCAGCCCTGCCCATGCAGTGGGTACCCCTGGACCTGGCTTCAGGATGCCTTTCCCAGGTGCCCTCCTCTGTCTATGGTTTATTTGTCATACTCCTTTCTAGACCAGATCCCAGGGCAGAGGACAGGACTCCTGGTGGGGTTTGATCAGAAGAGAAGAGCATGTTTACAATTTCCTCCATCTGATATTTTGCTTCTACTGATATGGCCCAAGATAGAGTTTGCTTGGATGTGACACCCTGATATGAAATGAATGTTTGTGTCCCCCAAATTTAAATGTTGAAACCCTAATTCCCAATGTGATGGCATTTGGAGGCAGAGCTTTTGGGAGGTGATGAGGGTGGGACAATCATGATGAAATTAGTGTCCTTATGGGAAGGGGCATGAGAGTGATAATCTCTCTCTCTCCAAGTGAGGATGCAGTAAGAAGGCGGCCATCTACAAACTCAGAGGCAAGCCCTCACCAGAACCTGACCATGCTTGCCCTTGAATTTGGACTTCCCAGCCTCCAGAACTGTGAGAAATAAATTTCTGTTGTTTAAGCCCCCCAGTCTATGGTATTGTGTTATAATAGCTGAGGCAGACTAAGAAACTCCCAATCCCAATTGTGAGCACAACTATTAATATCCACCTGGATCCATGTGTTGCATCAGCCTTTCGGCTTTAGAAAGAGATGACCAAGGTGACAAGCCCAGGGCCACCCAGTGATGGAATAGGTGAGCTCAGACCACCTCTTCCCCCCTCTTGTCTTCAAAGTGCTCTGCTGTGCCCTCCAGAACAGGAAGGGTTTTGATCTGAGGCCCCAGCACAGGGATGAACTGTTCTATACTGAGGCAGAGAAGCCTGTTACTGTCTGAGAAGGGGTGTGTGTGTGTGTGTGTGTGTGTGTGTGTGTGTGTGTGTTTGTGTGTGTGTGTGTGTGTGTGTTGGTTCGAGAGAGCTTTGTGGGCCAGGGCTGGGACAGGAGTAGTGGGAAAGGCACTCCAAGTCCAGGTGGCTGTCCTATCCTCACTAGAAATGATAAAAACAAAGGCAGCTTTTTGGCCTGGAGAAAGGCATGTAATAGGAGAGAACTGTGAGGGTCGTGGCTTTGCTGAGGGCATGGGTATGCATGTGACAGTGGCCAGGACAGGTCTGTGGATTCCAAAGGGGTCATGCCCAGGGCTTGAGGCTGTGCTGGCCATGGACCCCACAGCAGCCTCTGTGCTGGGTAAATCCATAGCTCAGGACTTGGAAGTGTCCAGGCCATGCCCAATTATAGCTCTGCCCTTACTAGCTGTGTGACCCTGGGCAAGCTCCTTAACTTCTCGGTGCCTCTGCATCCTAAGCTGCAAGTGGGGGATTTGCTGTGAGACCTAGCTGAGCCACAGCTCCCTGAAGCATGTTTATACACCCCTGGTGGAGCACAGGATTCTGGACAATCTCTGGATAAATATGTTTTTATTTTGATGTGTATTAAAATGATAAGAACATTAAACCTGTGATATCACAGATATTGTTTAGAATGAAATTAAAGCAGGTGTTTAAATTTTTGCGAGTAGGTCACTTTTAAGGAAAAAAAATCAAGTAAAAATAGAGCATGTGGCACACTGATATGGCCAATGATGAGGATGGTATTTGGCACTGCAGCTTGGGAACTGTAGGCCTGGACTAATCTTTGTGAATCCCCAGCAGAGGCCCTGTGGAAGTGTGAGGAGCCAGGCCCATGCCCAGCTGCACACACACTCTGCCCCTGTAAGTGCCCATCTGCAAGGGCATTTTCTGTATGCATGACCTCATTTGATTTTCAAAATAAAACTGAGGCTGGTTATTAAAATCATCTCACAGAGGAAGAGACTAAGAGAGGATACCTGACTTGCCCGACTGTCTCGACTGCAAGAGACACTCTCGATAGGTACCCCACACACTCACACCAGCTCTGCACTGAACAGCCCTTTTTCCTACCACCCCCGCCTGCCCCTTATCCTCCCCCATGCCACTTGGGGAGCCCGGAGACATACGGGTGCAGTAGTGGTGATAGCGCCCCCAGGCGATGGCCGCGCTGCTGCAGATGCTGGCCAACGCTGTTGTGAAGCCCTGGAAGCCGTGAGCCTGGCAGCCATCGGAGCCGTAGGGCCAGCGCCTGTGGGAGACAATTGGCACCAGTGACCCCTTCCCTGTGTCCCTCCCGCCTCCCACACCTGCCCAGCACAGCTTTGCTGGCGTGTTCCTGAACGTTGTCCCCACCTCCCCAGAGAAGGCCTTATTTTCTGTTTTTCCTATGAGGAAACTGAGGCCTTAGAGATTAAGTCACCAGGCAAAGGCATGGAGCCTAACGCACCCTCTGCAGGTTTAGTGACTCTGACTGCACTGGGGCTGGGCTGAAGGGTCTGTCTGATAGATCAGATGTCTCCGTTGTAGGAGAGCTCACGCCTTCACTCTACAGGTGGGGAAACTGAGGCTCAAAGAGGAAAAGGTACTAAAGCCAATGTCACACAGCAGGTGAAGGCACAGGCAGAGGGCAGAACCCAGGTCCCCCAGCTGTCAGCTCAATGGGCCAAGTAAAGGTTGAAGCTTCAGTTCATTGTGGGTGGAGGAATCCTCACTGACTCAGACCCCCAGGCTGGCCAGCCCCGAGCATCCACACCCGGGGGAGCTCTAGCCTCTATATGCAGTGCCCCAAACCAGAACAGAATGCTCAGTCTGCTTAAGAAAACAATCTTATAAACATTTCCAGGTGAGCCAGAAGACCCTGGTTTGCACACCAGTCCAAATCCTATTTGCTTTCACAAATGCTTACTCAGGGCACCCTGCCAAGCATTACTTTAAGTTATTTACAAATAATAAAAGTCAATACTTCTACCCAACCCTGTGAGTGAGGCAATAATACCCAATTTACAAAAGAAGCCCAGAACTAGAAATGATGACTCCATAT
>CAUYRT010059635.1:0-22578 GCA_963574885.1 Lepilemur ruficaudatus | reverse complement strand
TCAGCCTAGCTCACAGCAACCTCAAACTCCTGGGCTCAAGCAATCCTTCTGCCTCAGCCTCCCGAGTAGCTGGGACTACAGGCATGTGCCACCATGCCCGGCTAATTTTTTCTATATATTTTTAGTTGTCCAATTACTTTCTTTGTATTTTTTTAGTAGAGACAGGGTCTTGCTCTTGCTCAGGCTGGTTTCAAACTCCTGACCTTGAGCAATCCGCCCGCCTCGGCCTCCCAGAGTACTAGGATTACAGGCGTGAGCCACCGCGCCTGGCCCAGGAAAGACATTTCTTGACTGAAAAATCTCCAAAATTTCAAAGTAAATAAACTATAAACTATATCAAAGTGGTTTTATTCAATTGAATTTAAATAAATGATCTTCTTGAAAATGAAATGTTTTCTACTGAGACAGAGGATAGGAATATTTAGTAAAAATTATAAAAGGTACATTGCATTGAATATATTATAATAGAAAGAATACAGAATTTTTCTTATAAATGATTAATCTCCATAACACTGGATTTCTCACACAGTTCCCACATGTACCTGTAGCCATTATGGTGTCATCTCTCCCTTGGGTGAAGATCACAATTCTCTGCCTCTTTGAGTTCGCCTTTGGCAGGGCTTGTGTCTTTTTGGCTATCTCTTTAATGTCTTTAGTCTATTAATAAAAAGGAAGAAAAAATTTTCATAACCAGGGTAGCAAAACACAACTTAATTAGATTAACACCTAAACATCTATTGAGAGATTTTTAAAATAAAGTTAATCAAATATAAAAAACAAACAGAATAGTACAATAATGTACAAGAAACACATCCTCAATGCAAACATTTGAAATTTATGATGAATCTTATTTCATCTATACCCTCACCTACCTGCCTTTCCCATTATTCTGAAGCAAACCCAAAGTACTATATAATTTTATCTATAAATGTTTTAGTATGTATTTCTGAAAGGTAATGACTTAAACACAACCATATAACTATTAGCATATTTTAAAAAACTGGCCAGGCATGGTGGCTCACACCTGTAATCCTAGCACTCCAGGATGCTGAGGTGAGAGGATGACTTGAGGTCAGGAGTTTGAGACCAGCCTGAGCAAGAATGAGATCCCGTCTCTACTAAACAATAGAAAAAAATTAGCCGAGTGTGGTGATGCATGCCTGTAGTCCCAGCTACTTAGGAGGCTGAAGCAGGAGGATTGTTTGAGCCCAGAAGTTTGAGGTTACAGTGAACTATGATGATGCCCCTGCACTCTAGCCCAGGCAACAAAGTGAGACTCAGTCTTAGAAAATAAAAAAAAAAATTCTTAATATTAGCAAATATCCAGTCAGTTTTCAAATTTTCAATTCAAAAGGGGTTTCTAAAAAGAGGAATATTTAATTATTTTAGAGGTTTATGTAGCATAATTATGCTGACTTTGGAAATAATACAGTTGCTAAAATGCCAACTTTTTTCAAAGAACTGAAATGAGAGAAAGAAATGCTAGCCCTTTCCAACACTGGATCCCCACCTCTCACCTCTCACAAAAATCAGCTCACAATGGATGACAGACTTAACCCTAAGGCATGAAACCTTAAGAATTCTAGAAGAAACTGTTGGAAAAACTATTATAGACATAGACCTAGGCACAGAATTTATGAAGAAGACCTCCAAAGCAATCACAGCAGCAACAAAAATAAATAAATGGGACCTGGTCAAATTAAAAAGCTTCTACACAGCCAAGGAAACTATCATTAGAGCAAATGGACAACCTATAGAATGGGAGAAAATACTTGCTTTCTACACATCCAATAAAGGGCTGATGATAACAAGAATCTATCTGGAACTTAAGAAAACCAACAAGAAAAAATCAAACAACCTCATCAATAAATGGGCAAAAGACATGAACAGAAACTTTTCAAAAGACAGAATAATGGCCAGCAAACATATAAAAAAGTACTCAACATCTCTAATCATCAGTGAAATGCAAATCAAAACTACAATGAGATATCACCTAACTCCAGTGAGAATGGCTTTTATCAAAATTTCCCCAAACAACAAATGCTGGCGTGGATATGGAGAGATAGGAACACTTTTACACTGCTGGTGGGACTGCAAATTAGTACAACCCCTGTGGAAAGTAATTTGGAGATACCTCAAAGAGCTAAAAATATAAATACCATTTGATCCAGCAATCCCACTACTAGGCATCTACCCCCCCCAAAAGACACTCTATAATGAAGACATCTGCACGCGAATGTTTATGGCAGCACAATTCACAATTGCAAAGACGTGGAAACAACCCAAGTGCCCATCAATACATGAGTGGATTAATAAAATGTGGTATATATATACCATGGAATACTACTCAACTACAACAAACAATGGTGATCTAGCACCTCTTATATTATCCTGGATAGAGCTTGAGCTCATCCTTCAAAGAGAGGTATCACAAGAATGGAAAAACAAGTACCACATGTACTCACCAACAAATTGGTACTAACTGATCAACACTAAGGTGCTCACATGGTAGTAATATTCACTGGGTGCCGGTCAGGTGGGGGGCTGGGGGTGGATAAACTCACAACTAATGGAGGCAGAGCACACTGTATGGCGGAAGGGCATGCTTGTAGTCCTGGCTTGGGCAAGGCAAATGCATTACATGTAACCAAAATGTTTGTACCCCCATAATATCCAGAAGCAATAAAAAAAAAGGATAAAGTTCATAACATATAAATTAATTGTCAAACCTTGATGCTGTTTTTCATACCACATAAGCCATGAAGTTTTATATAATAAATGTTCTGGAATCTTGTAATCTAACTCCTAAGCTAAAGGCAGACTTTTAGAGTCACGTTTTCAATCATTTTAGAGAATTTAGAAATCTATGCCTGCATTCAGTGGGCCTCTAAAACCGTTCATGGTTTGGGGTTTGTTGGTAGTTTGCTCTCTCACTGTGCAAAGTTTCAAACAGTTATGGAGAAAGATATACCATACGGGAAACACATACAAGATGCAAAATATATCCGAGTGGCATAAATGAAGGCTATATAGGAGAGAAAAAACAGGATATATAGGAGAGAAAAAATGGGATATACAGGAGAGAAAAAATGGGATATATAGGAGAGAAAAATTTAGGTAAGCAAAGCCGACAAGTCATGGTGGTTTACAATGGTTACAAACAGTATCAGAAACATTTTTAAAGGTATGACAATCTGTAGTGAAATATTTGTATGTTGTTTGTTCACTAAATACTTAAGAAATTCCAGATAATATATGAAGCTAAGCTTCTAATACACCTAATATAATGATTTCCAGAGGACTGTTGTTTCTGGAAAGAATTGCCAGTGGTGGTAGGACAATGCTTCCAACTTTTCAAACATGCTGACTATTTTGCTTTTGGTTGCTTATTTTAGAACAGAACTAAGCCTGAACTCTGATAAGATGAGAAAAATTCCCTCAGTTTCTGGAGACAGACTATTAGAAATGACTAGTAATAGCTGAAAGGACCAAAATATGCCATATAATAACAATGTCTTCATTCCCTTAAATAAGTCTACACATTTAATTAAAACGACACACATATATTCTGCCAATTTCCTTAGCACAAATATATTTTATCAGTATAGGATTTTTGCTCATGATTAAGTACAGTTCATATTTAATAAAGATAAAAGAGGCAAGCATATTCACTTAATCATCTTAAAAGCAGAATGTTATGCATGTACTAGATGTTTTTTAAAGGGAAGTCTTTTTTTCAAGGTGGTATAAGGAATAAATTAAGAATAAGATTCCATGGTTGCTTTCTACCAACCCTGTGCCACTAATTTTGTTATGGGAGTTTTGGTAATTTAATCAAATCAAAGAAACCTTTCTTATGTCTCAAATTAAATCTATAAAAATGGCAATTAAAGGTTGAAGTAAACTTTCCAAATATAAAACATGAATCTCTCTAGATTTATGTAAACTTTATTCTATTTGTATCCACATCCACACTTGATACAAAATCTCTTTGTCACTCACTCTGGGATCACTGTCAGCAAGCACCTAATCTACATTTCTCACTCTGCCTTGAGGAACCATTGCTTGCCCACAACAGTTGATTCCCATCTAATATAAAAATTTTTCTCAAAACCTCAATTTTATCTTCCCATAGCTACATATTTCTAGTTGTACAGTTGTTCTAGTTTCCCCTCACTCATCTTAACAATGAAATTACAAGGAATTTTAGAGTATGACAGATCTGGACTTACTATCTGTGTGACCTTGAGCAGGTTAATAAATCTCTCTAAGGCTCCATTTCCTCATCTACAAAACTAAAAAAATTCACATTAAAAGATGTTGGGAGCTAAATATGCTAAAATTTGTGGGCAAAAGTTTGAAATAGGATATTTACAGAGTCTAAAAGTATCTTCTCCTAATATACTTATTCATTAAGAAGAAAAAATAGTAATGTTACCATGGCAAAAACTGACAGACATCACCTTAACCCAGGGATCAATTTAGTGATACTTAAATTAATGGATGAAATTGGATATTTGCACAGTCCCAAAGTATCTCCTGTAAGATATTTATTAATTACAGTGGGAAAGTAGTAACTTTACAGAGGATAAGCCAGCAAACAACACCCTTAACCTAGTGATCAAGGTTAACATCACCAGCAATAAGACATTACAACATCGTGTACCTCCCTGATATGACGCCCTGAAAGGGCACATCACTTCTGTGGTCTTCCTTCCCAAAATGCATAAGCTCAACTTGATCATGAAACATAAGACAAACTTAAATTGAGGGATTTTCTACAAAATGACTGAACGGTTCTCTTCAAAAGTATCAAAGTCATGACCAAGAAGCAAAGAGTGAGAAACTGTCCCAGAGTGAAAGAGACCAAGGAGAAACGACGAAGAAATGCAGCGTTGAAAAGAAAAAGAAAATTAGAGGAAAAACTGATGAGATCAGAATAAAGCCTGTAGTTCAGTTATTGGTATTGTACCAATGTTAATTTTGTAGTTTGGGTCATTATGCTTTGGCTATATAAGACATTAACATTAGGGGAAGCTGGCTGAAGAGTGAATTCTATACTATTTTTGCAATTTTTCTAAGACTAAGGTTATTTTAAAATAAAAAGTTAAAATAGGTGTTGCGAGAATGAAAGAGGATACGGTAAGTGAAAGCACTTAATGTACTATTTAGTACATGTTAATAACTTAATAAATATTAATTTCTTTCCTCTAATGACTTTCATTTTACTATACCCTAAAACTGTCACATCCTTAGGTTGCCCCCAAATCTCTAGAAAGGGCCTCAAGAGTTTTGAGTATTGAGAATTCAATTACAGTATCTAATAGGAGAGGAGAAAGATAAAAAAGGGGAGGAGAAGTATGAGTAGAAAGCTCATACAATTGAACTATGAAGCATGTATATAGCTCTAGAGTGCTCATGAAATCTTAACTTTTCTAGGCAGTAGGTACTAGTATTATCCTTATGAGCCATGCATATAACTCTGAAGTATTCATTAAATCTTAACTGCTCTAGGTAGAAGGTACTTTTATAATATCCCATTTTATAGATGAAGAAACTGAGTCACAGGCCAGGTGTGGTGGCTCACGCCTATAATCCTAGCACTCTGGGAGGCCAAGGCAGGAGGATCATTTGAGCTCAGGAGTTCGAGACCAGCCTGAGTAAGAGCGAGGCTCCATCTCTACTAAAAAATAGAAAGAAATTAGCTGGACAACTAAAAATATATAGAAAAAATAAGCCAGGCATGGTGGCATATGCCTGTAGTCCCAGCTACTCAGGAGGCTGAGGCAGAAGGACTGCTTGAGCCCAGGAGTTTGAGGTTGCTGTGAACTAGGCTGACGCCATGACACTCTAGCCTGGGCAAGAGAGTGAGACTCTGTCTCAAAAAAAAAAAAAAAGAAAAGAAAAAAGAAACTGAGTTACAGAGAAGTTAGTAACTTGCATAAGGTCACAAATATAAGTAGTGGAGCTAGGACAAACATCCACAAAGTCTCACACCAGGAATCATAGTCTTAACCACTTTTCTATGCTAGTTACAGATCATATTCTGTGAATTCTGGCAATGTGTTTTTTGTTATTGTTATCACAAAACTATAGCACATTCAATCTAAATAATTTTTCTGCAACATTCACAAATAATTCCTGATCTTGTATTTAAGTTTGCCATTTTTTCTTAATTATTTTGGCTTATATTTTATCCCAATGAATTTCAATTTTTGAGTTTCAAGATATTTTTCACTTCAAGGTCATTTTGAAATCTAATCTCCCTTTCCAATATATTTGAATGTGAGAGAGAAAGCAGGGCAGTTTACAGTAAAGAGTACTAGACATAGAAAGCTGAGCTCTGGTTTTGGCTGCATTATGTATATAAACCTTGAACAAGTTATATAGCCTATTTTTTATCTGTTGAACTGATATGGCAATATATGCCCTATCTACTTCCCAAGGTTTGTGTGACTATTAAATGTATTAATGATATGTTGGAAAAGATTTTATAAACTGGGGAGCATTTTATAAATGTAAAATTATGCTTTTATTGTCATTGGGGATTATATAACTTAAATTTAGCATTGTCTTCCAAATTAAAGAATATACTCTCTTCATTCCATTTTTAACAAGCTGGTGATACAAATGTCAAACAATCCTGTCACAATCTACCTACTTCTACAGAAAGCCAATTGCGGTGTTCCCACACATTTCTTCACCTACCCATACCCTTTGCTGTTTTGTTTTCCAAATAGAAACTCCCATAATAGTTATGCTGTTCATATGATGTGTCAGTCACCAGCCTGATCTCATGCTCTCTCCTCACACATTCCATGCCAGTCACGTTGGCCTTCTGTCACTTCCTGGAGTACATGGTACATTACGTTCTTTCTTGTTTGGAAGCCTTTGTGCTCCTGTTCCCTCTGTTTGAAATTTGTTTCCCTGCTTGTCTGGCTTTTTTCTATCATTACCAGATATTTGCATTTTTCAGAGTTTACTTTCTCACAGTCATCCCAGTACCATCATACCTAAAATAGGAACCCTTCCCACATTCTCTTTCACAAAATACTCTCTGGTCATTTCCACCTTGTCTTCAGGGCTTATCAGCATGGTAGGCACATAGTAAGTGTTCAGTAAATATTTGTTGAATAAATAAATGATTAAATGGAGAGAATTACAAGACTATCTTCTCTCTTTCCCTTAATCTAACTATTTTAAAATTGTCCTCTTTTGGGGTCCAGGCACTTATAAAAGCAGCACTGTACTCTCTTAGCCAGCAGGACTTGATTTAGTGTCTTATTTTCAGAAACTCTGAATGATCATTCATTGCATTCTTTATTTTATATATATGAGAACATAAGAACCTTAGAATCACTTCAGAGAATTCTGTGGGAATCAACACTACTCGAATATTCTCTGTGGACTTTCTATCTGGTGCCGATCAATGGAACTTTCTCTTAT
The DNA here is from genome assembly GCA_963574885.1 of Lepilemur ruficaudatus. NCBI lineage: Eukaryota > Metazoa > Chordata > Mammalia > Primates > Lepilemuridae > Lepilemur > Lepilemur ruficaudatus. The sequence continues at coordinate 15,132 of CAUYRT010059635.1, read as the reverse complement.
GATATATATGTTCTGTATTTGCACTATCCAGTAAAATAGTCATTAGCTACATGGTTTAGAGAGCACTCGAAATGTGCCTAGTATGACTGAGGGACTGAATTTTAAATTTTATTTAATTTTAATTAATCTTAATTTAAATAACTGCACGTGACTAGTAGATGCTATGGTAGCACAATTCTGTATTTTTTTCTCTCAGCAGTACAACATGATAGGGTCCTTGTTGGTCAGCGAAAGACTACAAGTCTGGGATCTTCTACGTAGTCAGGGGCTATGGAGGAAGTAGGAAGAGAGAAAAGGATTGTTTTGTTTCTTCTATGAACAGAAGTGTTATATCTTAGAAATTTAAGATAAAAAATTAAAATTTGTTGCTTGGAATAAAACTGAAAAAACACTCTAGTTGAGAAGATATGAATTCTCTTCATCATTTGGCATAAAGCTGTTGCACAGACAATGAAATAATGAAATAGACAGAGCATCTATATTTAGGTTTTGGAGGTATTTTCTTTACTTTACTTAATTTGAATGAATTTTCAATAGTTTTTAGAAGGCTTCATAATGAAACATGCTTTTAAGTACCTTATTTTTGTCTTAAAAATACAAACCTTTAATTGGTTCAGCTCAAGAAAAGGTAGATTTAAAAACACATTGCAGTCTGAACTGATTTTCCAGAATAATAAAAGGTCTTATGAAATTTTTTACTCCAAGAATTGTCATTTTAAATTCTTAGCAGGTCTGTCATTTAAATCAGGCACTATGCAATTTTCCATCACCTGTAAAAAAAAAAAAAATCCTCTCTCTTCTGCTTTGTGCTCTGCCCAGCTCCAGTTTTTATCTCGTTCTCCAGTGCCCTCCTAAGCTGCTGCTTCTCACTGAAAATTGTATAATTCATTTTAAAGATTAAAGATTTTTTTAAAAAAATAAAGATTATCTAAAATTTGCAGAGAAGCTAACCATAATATCATAAACAATGCCACTGAGGATATTTCCTGGTGAATAAACACTGGTTATTTTTAGAGGCATTTGGATTGGTCTGTCAGCAGACAGATCACTAGTGGCAATACTCAGTGGCTTTGGGAACTGATTGGGATTTATAATAGAAAATGAGGGTAGGAGCAGTGCTGGTGGAAAGGAAAAACCGCTCACCTTTCCTTTCTTTTAATCTTTTCATTTCTCTCTTCTCATTGATGCTCCAAATTTAGAGGCAAAATTAAAGTTTGGAGGGATAAAATGCAGATTTTTGTCTAGTTTGTCACACTACCCTTGAGAGCATTAACACATTTCCCTACAGAAAACTGTTAAGATAAAGTGATTTATTCTTGTTTTATTCCTTAAGAATACCAAGTTCCAAACCTATGCTTTTTTATTTCTGTCTAACAGACCAAGGAAATTTTAATGACATTACAAAAACACTGAATTTCTCTAGATAGCGTTCTATTCACGGATTATATTTTATTAACAATGCTTACTTGAGATTATCCCACTCATGGCTCATATATATTCTGCAATGCATGTAATGTTTTTGGGAACCCATGAAGGGACACATCAAGATACTATGTGCCTTATCCAATCTAACAAATCAGTGTCAATATTACTGACAGAGCAGTTTTGCTATGTCAGGAGATAATAAGGTATGTGATTATAATCATCATTTTGTTTATATGCTATAATCAATTATGGAAGATTTATGGCAAAAAGAAACAATTTTGGAAATCAGTAAGGAAGAACTAATGGAAAGGTTAATATAGTGCTGGTTAGTAGAAAATAGAAAAAGTAGTTTGTTGCTAAAACTGAATGTAAACCAGGAATATTCAAAGCAAGTAGCTCAAGGGGGCAATAAAATTATGAATTAGTCAGGCTTAATAAACCATTTTTTAAAAACTATTATCTAGGTACTATAGCATCATGATTATTTGTAATGTAACATGCTATATTTCCAAGTACCTGAAAAATTTATTTTATAGAACCAAAACATATTTTTTATGGTAACACAGTAAACTGACAGGATACAAATTTATGTTCTATAAGCTTTTATCTGTGGAGATTTTGGTGTATTAGCAGAAAATATCAATTTTTAATATTAAAACTTAAAATCAATAAAACTTTAAAAAAAATGACTGAAAATTTTTCTCTCTATATATATTTTTTAAAACAGGGTCTCACTCTGTTGTCCAGGCTGGAGTGCAGTGGCATCATCACAGCTCAGTGAAACCTTAAACTTGTGGGCTTAAGCAATCCTTTTGACTCAGCCTCTCAAGTAGCTGGGACTATAGGCATGTGCCACTATATCTGTTTTATATATATATACATATATATATATATATATATATATGTATGTATATATATAAAGATGTGGTCTCACTATGTTGCTCAGGCTGGTCTCAAACTCCTGGCCTCAAGTAATCCTTGCCTCGGCCTCACAAAATGTTAGGATTATAGGCGTGAGTCACCTCGCCTGGCCTCACTTTTCATTATATTCTCATGATGGAAACATTTGATTTTTAAACTGAATATTCTCCTGATTACATTTTGTCATATATATAGTTGCCAATTTGGGAAATTACAAAGTGAAACAAATAAGGAAAAAAAAACCTTGTAAATCCTTTCTCTACATGTGACTCAACTCTGTATTCACCAGAATATGGTAAAACAAAAAATGCAAACTTCCAAGAAACTATCACAGTTCCCAATAATTGAGTATTATGTGTCAGGGTTTCCTACCCTGAAATAGTTCTTTCACAGAATCTTGAGAGTCGAATAGTTATACCACATGCTCATTGTCGTCCTCTAGGAAAAGGAAGCTCTATCTCTGGTTTGTCAAGTCCTATGACGTGAATAACATACACGTGTATTACTTTGTTGCTCAATAATGAATCTGCCTTTACTACATTTAAATAACAGTTCCATCACAAATTCATACAACACCTTTCTCTGAAGAGTTCAAAGTGAGTTTACTAATACTATTCAATCAATGCTCACAGCTTCTCTAGATGAAAGACAAGTCTGAGAATGCAAATAAGGAGGAAGTTCCTATATTCCACAGCTCTAGTTAAATTTTTAAAAACTACTATTCTACAACATTTTCAGTTGCTGTACAGAACAGAGCATTCCATATAGCTCTGGCTTAATAAATATCATAGTCATAAAAGCCTCATAAACTCAGTTAATTCTCTGTCACTTAACCTGGGTTCATATTAGTGTTTTCTAACAATCAATTGGAAGACGGATATAATACAGAATAAAAAAACATGGTCTTGACTGTTATCTCAATTTTGCCAACAACTACATGAGGTTTTAAATCTTGACAGGATAATACTTGTATCAGGAAAATAAAATCAGGACCTGGAAATTAAATCCATTATTCGTATTTTGTTTCAGAAAATTTATGTATATTTTATGCTATCAAGAAAAAAGAGGGGAAGAAAAGAAAAATAGGTTCAAGCAGGAAGTTTATATGAGCAGGATTTAAATTAATCAGTTCCTAACAACTGTTAAATACAACCTTTTGGAAATTAATTTGCATAATGATAATCTACATGTGATAGGGTTGAAATTATTTAAACGACATTATATTTCATTATTTAGTCTTGCTCCACCACTGCTTTAGCAGTGAATCCTTATGAAATGTAATGCAGCTAATGAGGTAGCTTTTTAACTGAACAAACTGACAGGCCCCATATCTGCAGAGGCAGCTTGAAACCGTGCCCAACCTCTTGGCTTCCCAAGAGGCTTTTCAAAATTCAATAAATAACATCTGTAGGCGATGTTGGGTGCAGACCTAGCAGAGTGCGTCATAACACTGTGCTGGCAGAACAAAGAAACCATGACGACTGCCAAGTTTCCATGGCAACTGCTGCGAGGCTCTGAGAGTATAATAGCACATCAATCACTGTCCAAAAGAACTTCATTATCAGCTAGAAAAAACCTTTAGGATCTGTTTAGTGTGCAATTGTGGGTTAACTCACCTCAAAGCCTTGCTCTCTAGCAAAAGTGGCAGCTTCCTGAAATAAAAAAAAAAGAACAGTTAATTATAAAGTGCTAGGTAATGAAGAAATAATCCATTTTTGAAACTCATTCAAATAGTCTTCTTTTTACACAATTATCTCAATATACCCACATAGTTCAATTTTTATTCTTACACCAATAAAGATTTCTTTCTTCCCTTGGAATAAGAAAAAAAAGGCAGCATAATGTCAACACACTTCACAAGTTGGAATAAAGATGTAGTGTATGTTTTTACTATAGCTGCCACAGTGAGTTCAGGTGTTCTGACCTTAGTAAAGAAAGACAATCATTTGAAACCTAAGGAACATGCTGGTGGTTATGTTTTTAATTAAATTAAAAAATACCTCTCAGAAAGCTCTTCTGTAAAGAACAATTTCTAATAAACATACAGATTCAGAATAATCACCATTTTATAATCCTCATAATAAAATTTATTACAGACAAGGATCATCAATGGATGTCAAATTCATTACGTGAAAGCATGATAGAGAATTGGGTATTTCCATGGAATCAAAGTATCACAGATTATATGCTAGTCACAGGGAGCAAAGCATAACTTTACAATGGAAGGATCAAGCTGTCATCACTTTAACCCAGTGATCTATGCTATCACTTATCATCACTAATAGTGGGATCACCAACGATTCTGTGCCTTCTGTTATGATGCAGTATGAAGTTCACAGCATCACCTACAAAGCATTCTGACCAAAAAATCTAACATGAATTAATCAAAACTTTAGTCCAATATTAACTTGCAGTCTCCAAGAAATACAGCAGATGGGAGAACACGTTAAAGGATACACTGAGAAAGCAATTGGACAAATCCATAAGGTAGGACATTCTATAGGACAACGAGCTTAGTCTCTGTAACAAGTCAATGTCATGGTATAGTAATAAGGGGAAAATGACCTATGGACATATGGACCTTAATTGGATTCTGTTTTGAAGAAACCAGCGATAAAAGACATTTTGGGGCCAGCTGGAGAAATTTGAATATGAAATGAAAATTAGAGAATATTAGGAATTATCAGTTTGAAAAGGAAAATGTCCTTAATTTTCAGAGATGTACTCTGAAGTATTTAGGGATGAAATGTCATGATATGTGTAATTTACTTTAGAATGATTCAGAAAAAAAGTAAAGCGAAGCAAAAATAGTAAAATGTTAATGACTGCAAAATCTAGATATATGTGAGGGTTCAGTATCTCTACTTTCCTGTATGTTTGAAAATTTTTATAATGAACAGTCAAAAAACCTCCAATTTCCCTTTAATAGAAGATGACAGGGTAACAAAAGTTGAACACTAAAAAACATACATAATTAAAAAATTTTTAATAGACAAAATTCTTCTAGAATTTAAATATCTGAAGGGTACAATCTGATAAACATTATTATTATATGCCCTAATCCCCTTATAACAGGTTATGAAATGACAGAAACAATCTGTGTAACCACATCCTTTCCTTTTCTTTGCTTTGTGCATGTATTTTAATTTTAGGACTGAAAGAAAATAGAGGCAATATTACTTTTCAACTCCACTTCCCTCTTGAAAATGAAAAAAATTGCAGACAACTGTCAAGAGCCTCTACATCTTAACTTACATTCCTCCAAAATTATCTTTGCCAAGAGATATTAATAGAAGGATGGGATTTGAGCCTGAGTAGTGAGCAGATCCAACTCAACTAAAACGACTGCTGCACCAAACCATGTAAGGCAGAAAGTACAGTCAGTGTCTCCAGCACAAATTTGGGTATTATCTCTACATCTTGAAGAAAATATTGAGTACAAAAATATATGTATGCACTTATGGTCCAATATACTAATAACATATAGATTTAGAGAACCATTTTGAGAGTTTAGAAAGGTCAAAATGCATGATTACAGCTGAGCACTGAGGTTAACAGAAAGTGATAAGCTGAAAGTACAACTCCTTAGGCTATTCACTAGAGAAACAAAAGCCTGACCAAGTTAGCCTTAGTTGATGTAAACCAAAAAAAACCAAAACAAAACAAAACTTGATTTATGATCTTGACACCAGTGCAAGCAAGGTTAGCCTCTTGACAATTTACTTACAATAAAACTTTGTACATCACATAGTCAATAATATTTGCTGGCCAGGATATTAAGGAAAAAGGATAAGGTTCAAAAGATATCAATGTAGTGCTTTCTAAGCTGTCATAATTAAGCAAGCCGATTCTTACATGAAAAAGACAACAGGCTGGGCGCGGTGGCTCACGCCTGTAATCCTAGCACTCTGGGAGGCCAAGGCGGGCGGATTGCTCAAGGTCAGGAGTTCGAAACCAGCCTGAGCAAGAGCGAGACCCCATCTCTACTAAAGATAGAAAGAAATTAATTGGACAATTAAAAATATACAGAAAATATTAGCTGGGCATGGTGGCACATGCCTGTAGTCCCAGCTGCTCAGGAGGCTGAGGCAGAAGGATTGCTTGAGCCCAGGAGTTTGAGGTTGCTGTGAGCTAGGCTGATGCCACGGCACTCACTCTAGTCTGGGCAAGGGAGTGAGACTCTGTCTCAAAAAAAAAAAAAAAAAAAAAAAGACAACAGAAAAGCTCTGCTAGAACTACTTATTTATGTGGAACTTTATAGGAGGTATGAAAGAACCCCAGAGGAATGTAAGACAAACTTAAACTGAAGCATCTGTAGGACTAAAATTGCAGCAAGACATAAATACTCAAAATTCACATGTAGTACTTAAATTGTTTTTTTGTTTGTTTGTTTGTTTTTTGAGACAGAGTCTCACTTTGTTGCCCAGGCTAGAGTGCCATGGCGTCAGCCTAGCTCACAGCAACCTCAAATTCCTGGGCTCAAGCGATCCTCCTACCTCAGCCTCCCAAGTAGCTGGAACTACAGGCATGTGCCACCATGCCCGGCAAATTTTTTCTATATATTTTTAGTTGTCCAATTAATTTCTTTCTATTTTTAGTAGAGACGGGGTCTCGCTTTTTCTCAGGCTGGTTTCGAACTCCTGACCTTGAGCGATCCTCCCACCTCGGCCTCCCAGAGTGCTAGGATTACAGGCGTGAGCCACCGCGCCCAGCCTTAATTGTTTTTTCAATGTACAGTTCTACTCATACAAGTATATAAGAAATTAATTCTGATCTGTTATGGTATAGAACTAATTGTAGGAAAACATATATATACATGTCAAACCATTATATTTTAATGGAACTTGGCCTTAGGACACTTTCATGTCTAAACTAATCTAAGCATCAACATATTTCTGAGGAAGGATGCACTTATGAAAAGTCAACTCGATTTCTATTTCAGTGCCGCCTCACACAGGTTTGCTGAGCTGTGCCCTATCACTAGAAAAGCTAAGCACTTGTTCTGTGGCTTAAAATGATCTTATCTTCTGACTTCCTCCTACCTTCTTTTGATCTTGGGATGGTGCCCCAAGTCACTCCATTAGAGAAGGCAGCTGGCTCACATCACTGCAATCTTTCCCACAGCTAACCTCTGATCTGAAGGTGTTTGTAGATACAATGATGGAACAACATTTATGTTTCCCTCTCAGCAAAACAAAACAACACAGGGGAATAGTTTGACCCAGTAAGAATTTTAAGCAGAATTTTACTTGTCAGATTCACTGCATGAAGGGACAGAAAGAAAAGGCATTAGGTCAGAAAACAAGGAAGAAAGAATGGGCATAGATGGTGGGCAGAAGGGTAAGGCAGGTTCCAAATATCAGGGGTAATTCCAAGTGAACTGATCCTACTAAATTGAAAAGGACTTTTTAGTGTGCCTTTGCAGTAAAAGTGAGAAAAGAAAACAAGCAAGTCCCCATCTGTGCTGCCCCAGGGCGCCTCGTACTGAGTTTCACAAATCTAATGAAGCAGTCAGGTTAAAATCCAACCGCAGAGTGGATGTGACATGTGGAGAACAGCTCGGGTTAGAATAGAGAAGCAGGGCGGTTCCTAATGCAGGTGATTATCCATGTGATAATCATTATATTTACAGGCTTTCCATTTTAGATCTGACATCAAAAATCACAAAGGAGGAGGGATTAAGGAAATAAACAACCGACACAGAGGCTTTCCTGCTCCCCTGAGATTATAGCACTTTCATTCATGCATGACAAGCAACAAAAGCAAAACCAAACAGGCCAGGAAAGAGTATTTCTGAGAAGGCTGGATTTCACATTAACACTCTTTCCATTTTGATAACTTTCACTATTATTCAGTTTCTCAGTCAGGTCACATTTTCCGAATCAGTTCTCATTGTTGTCTATGCTATAATACAGTATCATTTTTGGTTTACAATGAATGATACTCACATATGTCTCTTATAACAACAGAGTCATTTTTTCCTTCCTGGAATTGAGTGTTGTGAATAAAAGGACATATAATTAAAGTCTTAGACTCTCATCTGTACCATGCCACTTAGGATTTACAGTAGACTTGCTGCTTCACCAACCAAGCTAAAAGGGTGCTGGCAGGACAACCCCAAATATGATTTTTTTAAAAAAAGGCTGAAAGTCACGGTTAATGAGAACTATGGAATATTTACATTAAGAACTAGTTAAAGCGATTAGCAAACCACTATTAAAAAGCACAATCCTCAGATTATACAGGAAAGGAATGAGAAACTCAAATGCATGTTTGCGTGTATGAAAGACAACTATATCCTTTATATTCAGGTGAGAAAAAAATATTTCTTTGTATTTTGCCTGATAATACTCAAGTTCTTATTTATAAAGTAGAATTATCTGTAATCAATATTAAACTAAAACTGTAACTTGCCCACACTCCTAATTCAATTCCAATTATTTGTTACAGTTACATAGAAATACAATGATTTCTGTATGTTTACAAGCCAAGGGGGAATGAGTCACCAGACCAGTTCTGCTTTTTTACTTTCCTTGTTCATCTCTCCATCCAACAAAATTTACCTCCTAAGTGTAATTTTAGATTACCTGCATTTGTCTAGAGGTATATCACCATTACAGCTGTTGCAGACTTTATAAAGGTATTAGACTTTGACACAATACTTGAAACAATAACACTAAGTCCTAAACAGCGTGGTATGAATGAGAGCCTAAGATGGTATCTCCCTCTCTTTATATATACATATATAATAAAAATTCATATATTTGTATATAAATTTAGCAGTATAATGTTCTCTTTGAATGGCTTTAAAGGCAACACAGCACTGGTCAGGAGGCGGTTATAGCCAAATGGAAAGAGTACAGGGCTTAAAATCAAAAGACCTACACTAAAGTGCCAGTTTTATAGCTTATTTGCTATGTAATCTTGAGGAAGTTACTCAATATATCAGTTTCTTTATCAATAAAATTGGGGTTAAAATATCTATTTAATTGGATTATTACTAGGAATAAATGAAATATTTTATGTGAAACTGTAAAGTCATTTTGTCTACCGAATTCGGGTTCTTGGTAAGATCTTGGGATAGTTTAAACAAATGAGTGCCAGAGCATCCAAAGTACATCCAGTGATTGGTCCTACCTGTGGATTTTATGTGTAGCAGGAAGTCTCCAAAATGGCTCCCAAAGACCCCTGATCCTGTTAAAATTGATGGGATGTTTTGTTCATTCTCTTGATCCCACGTCTGCCCTCTCTGAGCCCTCACTCTAGAGAAATAAGTTGCCATGTTGTGAGGACCCCTCTGGAGAGGCACATGGCCAACAACCAGTGAGAATTTGAGGCTGCCAACAAACACAAAAGTGGGCTTGTAAGTGGATTCTTCCTCAGTTGAGCAGCAAGATGACTACAAAACTGGTTGACACCTTGATTAAAGTCTTATGAGAGAACCTGAGTTAGAAGCACAAGCCAAGCAATGCCTGGATTCCCTAGCCACATTTTTTTTTTTTTTTTTTTTGAGACAGAGTCTCACTCTCTTGCTGGGGCTAGAGTGCCGTGGAGTCAGCCTAGCTCACAGCACCTCAAACTCTTAGGCTCAAGTGATCCTCCTGCCTCAGCCTCCCGAGTAGCTGGGACTACAGGCACGTGCCACCAAGCCCAGCTAATTTTTTCTGTATATTTTAGTTGTCCAGGTAATTTCTATTTTTTTTTTAGTAGAGACGGGGTCTCACTCATGCTCAGGCTGGTCTCGAGCTCTAAGCTCAAATGATCCTCCTGCCTCGGCCTCCCAGAGTGCTAGGATTATAGGCGTGAGCCACCGTGCCTGGCCCCTAGCCACATTTTAAATATGAGAAACCTAAACCTTAGAGAGGTCAAGTAACAAGAAAAATTTAGATAATTTCTCATTCAAATTACGTTAACAAAAACGTCAAAGCAAATGTGGTCAGTAGATCAATCACAGGGTGAGCAAATTCTGGAAAGAAAATTTAGATACATGCTATCTAAATTTTTTGTATAGCTCATTAGAAATGGTTAAGCATTTCTTCAACACAGATTAATTAACCGAGAGATGTTATCGTTCGCATGGACTTCACTTTTGGCATCAAGCCTAGTTTCAATTTATAACGTCTTTCAGTATTCTGAAGAAGTGATTACCTTACTGGGACTAAAGTAAGATTTTTAAGTAGTGCTAAAATCCTCAGGTAAGAAAAATATTATTAAGTCAATGTCTAATACCACTGTGAGGTCTGCAACAGCTGTAGCAGTGATATACCTCTAAGCTATGCTGAAATTTAACAATAAAGAACTACCTATTTCTTTTCATACCATAAATAATAAAGACTTACGTTGCTTAAAATTTGCTAAATATTACGTTATTTGCGTAATATTACGTTGCTAAATATTTTCTAATGCTGTCCTTCAGACTTTTCTTCTATCTACAAAATCATTTATATATTTTCTTATGATATTGCATTAGTATTATACTATTTTAAATTTTATACTATTTCTGTTAAGGAACAGTTTTAATTTGTAAATATAGTAATTGAAGGCTGGAAAAAACTGTTGAGTAAAATGTGATCTGGGAACCTGTTTTTAAAGTAAATTTCATTCACAAAAATATCTGTACTGGCTTTTCCAAGGAATATAGCATATAACTTTTTGGAGATTTTCAACCTGTGCTCTGACATTTATTACCATATGCTTCCTGTCTGCAGAATGCTGAATAAAAATATTATTTAACATTTATTGAGTGCCAAAAACTCTATGGGGCAATGAATAGCTATAAAGACAGTCATGGCCTCTATCCAATAGGTTTATAATAAAAAGTAGATAGACAGTATATAAATTATACCTCAATAAACATGACTGAAAAAAACATTAGGCAGCCAAAACATAGACCAAAAAAATAAGGTTTAGTTTATAAGAAACTTAACTCTTTCACAAAATGATTTATTAGCTGACTTGTCTAGCCTAGCAAGGAGAATTGTTCATTCTCACCTTTAAGCATATTTAATTGTGGTAACTAAAGAAAAAATTAAGTTAGAAAAAGTGCTTCATCAAAATTTAAGATTGATTAGCTACTTAGGCTAACTTCTTCTAGAACAATCCAACTTTTTAGTTATTAAAGAATGAGAATAGAAAGGATAACACAAGAAAATTCCCAGGATAGTAGCATTCTTATTGGGTATTTTATTTCTGTTTTTAGTGAGATAATAAGTGCTTGACATAAAGGAGATATCCAACAAATGTCAATGCTTTTCCTTTATCTCATTTGATCTCTACAAAAATCCTAAAAATTGGCATTATTTTCATTTTCCAGATGAAGATTCGAAGGCTCAGAAAGATTAGAGTATGTCTAAGACCATAAAGCATAGCAGGTAATTGTTATAGTTGGCATTTGAATCTGAGGCTTTCTGAATGGTCTGTGATGGTCTGCTACTGATGAACTCTTTCAGGTTTGTATGTCTGAAAAAAATCTTTATTTTGCTTTTGTTTTTCAAAGATATTTTCACCAGGTATAGAATTCTGGGTTGATAATTTTCTTTCTGTGCTCCAAGTTCTAGCTTGTATTGTTTCTGATGTAAGTTTGCTGTCACTCTTATCTTTGTTCCTCTGTATATAATGTGTCTTCTTAAAGACTTTTTTCTTTATTGCTGATCTTATACAATTTGATTATGATATGTCTTGATGTAGTTTTTGTTTGTTTGTTTCTTTTGCTTTTGGTGTGTTGTATTTGTTGGATTTGTGAATTTATGGTTTTCATCAAATTAGGAAAATTTTCAGTCTTTATGTCTTCAAATATTTTTTGTCTCCCTCACCTGCCCTAGATTCCAAATATGTATATGAGATCACCTGAAGCTGTCCCACAGCTCACAGCTACCTTGCTTGTTTTTCTAGTCTTTTTTCCTTGCAGTGTTTCATTTTGAATAGCTTCTATTGCTATGTCTTCAAGATCATTAATCTTTTCTTCTGCAGTGTCACATCTCATCCAGTGTGTTTTTTGTCTCAGATATGGTATTTTTCATCACTAGAAGTCAGATTGTTTTTATATTTTTCGTGACTCTCCTTAACAGGCTCATGTTTTTCTTTACCTTCTTGAAATATAGAATATATTTAGAAATGCTGTTTTAATGTCTGGTCAACTAATCCTAACATCTGTGTCATTTCTGAATCCATTTCTATTAACTAATGTTTCTCCTCATTAGGGGTTGTATTTTCCTGCTTCTTTGGATGAAAAGTAACTTTTATTTACTTACTTATTTGTTTATGTTTACAGATGGGATCTCACCATGTTGCTTGGGCTGGCCTCAAACTCGTTGGCTCAAGCTATCCTCCTACCTCAGACTCCCGAGTAGATGGGACTACAGGCGCATGCTACTCATTTATTTTTTTAAAAGTGGCTTTCTCACTGAATGAATGGTAATTTTTGATTAGCTGCCTGACATTATTAATGTTTATGTATTTAGGTGTCGGATATTTTGTTTGTCATCTGAAATTCAGTTAGGTTACATGAAAACAGTTTGATTCTTTCCATACTTATTTTTAAGCTTTCTTTGCTAGGTGAGATGAGAGCAGCTTTTAATCTGGAGCTAATCTGGTCCCCTACTGACATAATATCCTTTTCAGTACTAAAAAAGATGTCCCATATATTAGAGATTTTCCCACTCTGGCTATTGGAGGCATAAACTATCATCAGCTTTATGTGAGTTCAGGGAATGTTCTGCCTGTTCCTTTCCAGTGGTTTTATCCCTGGCCTTTAGTAGTTTCCTCACATACTTATGCTGATCAGTACTCGGCTGAACAATTAAGGGGAACCCTCTGCAGATATCCAGTGTGCGTACTCTCTGTGTGGCTCTCTCTTCTCTGGCATTCTCTCTTGCAAATTCTACCCACCTTGACCTCCCTTAATTCTCAGCTCTGTCTCAATTCAGTTGGAACACTGGGTTCTGTTAGGGATCTCCTTCCTGCACTGCAGACTGGAAACTATCCAGGCAGAATGCTATGGCAATTGTAAGGATTCCTCATTTGTTTTCTTTCTCTCAGGGATCACTGTCCAGTGTTATCTAATGTCTAAAAACTGTTGTTTTGTATAGCTTGTATGGTTTTTGCATTGTTTAAGGAAGGAGGATAAATTTGGCCCCTCTTACTCCATGACTTTCAGCAGAGGTTCAGCATGGATCTATCTTAAAGTGTAGATCCTAAAGGATTCTGGTATATAAATAAGCCTTCAGTCTACCATTTATCGATTTAACACATTGACTGCCACACTAGGAAAAAAATGTTTTCCTTGGGGCCATGATGTTTTATTATAAAAATAGAATAAAAACTTCAAAAACAAAATGATCCTTTCTAATTTAATGAAAAATTTGCTTTTAAATTGTTTTCTGTGTTCTTTTGAATAAAAAAGTAATATACAAACTTGAAAATTAGTAGTGTAAAAAATAATGTAGCTTGAAAAATAGCTCAAAAAAGTGTTTTTCTTGACATGTCAGGCTTAAATGTAATTTAAAGGTAAATATAAATATAAAAAATGGAATTTATTGACTTCTATTTATTTAATCCACATTTTTAGGATTAAATTGTCAATATTAATAGTACCAAAAAGAATGTCAACAAGTAAGATTTTCATGAAAGAACTACAGGGTTTTGCCCAGGGGGACACCCATCATGTAACATGTATGCTACTGCATGGCAACATGACTTGCCTGTACACCAAATGGCTCCCAAGGTAAAGGGACGTGTGAGTTATATATGTTCCATGAGGCCCGGGGTTCAAAACTAGTGTGAGTTAAATTCAACTCACATGGCAGTTAATGTGTTAAAAAGCTTATCTATCAGGTCACAGACAAGACAGATTGACCGATATATTAAATGTCTCATACACTATTCTTTACATCTCATTGTACAAAGGATATAGCTCCTGCTGCGCTAAACCATAAACATTCTACTTCACCAGTAATCTACATTTGAAACCGTCTGAAGAAAATATTCTCTCTACTCAGTTCTGAACCCTCCTTTACTTTATATATCCTATATTGTTGTCATTTTCTTTCTTTTTGTCTTACCAACAAGAAAGCTCCATATAGCTAATGCAATCTTTACACTGTTTTTTCCTAGTCCTCTCTTCCAACCAATAGAGAGCCTTCTAATCAATATACTATGCCGCAGTCAGCAATCTACAGCATGCAGGATGAATTCAGCCTGCCACTTGTTTTTATAAAGTTTTACTGAAACACAGCAAATCACTATTTGTTTGCATATTATCCATGGTTGTTTTTATGCTACCACAGCAGAGCTGAAATAATTGAATAGTTCAATAGAGACCATCCTGCCTGGACTATTACAGAAAAAGCTTGCTTATCCCTGCATTATGCTATAATTAGGGTATTTGTATGTTTCAAAATAGACTTTTTGCTTCTTTATTGAGTTACCAGTGAATAACTGAAGGCTATATAGAGAGCAGGCTCCAGCCTGCTAACCTTAAGATAATTGAAGTGTATACCTTTTTTTTTTTTTTTTTTTTGAGAAAGAGTCTCACTCTTTTGCCTGGGCTAGAGTGCCGTGGTGTCAGCCTAGCTCACAGCAACCTCACATTCCTGGGCTCAAGCAATCCTCCTGCCTCAGCCTCCCGAGTAGCTGGGACTACAGGCATGTTCCACCATGCCCGGCTAATTTTTTCTATATATTTTTAGTTGTCCAATTAATTTCTTTCAATTTTTAGTAGAGATGGGGTGACGGGGTCTTGCTCTTGCTCAGGCTGGTTTCAAACTCCTGACCTTGAGCGATCCTCCC
>CAUYRT010059633.1:0-20213 GCA_963574885.1 Lepilemur ruficaudatus | reverse complement strand
ATTGTGGGGGGCACCATTCAGCTCATTACGTATAAATATACCACAATTTTTGTTGTTGTTACAGAGTCTCACTCTGTTGCCCAGGCTAGAGTGCCGTGGTGTCAGCCTAGCTCACAGCAACCTCAAACTCCTGGGCTCAAGTAATCCTTCTGCCTCAGCCTCCCGAGTAGCTGGGACTACAGGCATACGCCACCATGCCCGGCTAATTTTTTCTATATAATTTTAGTTGGCCAATTAATTTCTTTCTATTTTTAGTAGAGACGGGGTCTCACTCTTGCTCAGGCTGGTTTAGAACTCCTGACCTTGAGCTATCCGCCCGCCTCGGCCTCCCAGAGTGCTAGGATTACAGGCGTGAGCCACCGCGCCTGGCTCATGTTAGTTGTCTTGATCATTCATTTGCTTCACATAAAATGAGCACTAATTTTTAAAAATTCCCAGGATAATTCTACAACTGCCAATAGTATGTATGTTTAGTGGTCAATCCTGGTAACAGTATCTCAACATATATAAACATGTAAACATGTCACAGCCATGCCATGTGTCCTCAGCCTCCACATGCCAGTTGAAAAAACCAATCCTGCTCTTCATAGTTACCTTCAAGAGTAAACAGGGAATCCAGAATAGGTAAATCTACAGAGACAGAAAGCAATCTGGTGGTTGCCAGGGCTAGGGCAGAAGACAATGGGGAGTGACTGCTTAATGGGTATAGAGTTTCCTTTTTGGGTAATGAAAATGTCTTGGACTTGAACAGAGGTAATAATTGCAAAACATTGTGAAAGTATTAAATGCCACTGAATTGTATACTTTAAAATGATTAGTAGCTAATCTTATGTGAATTTTACCTTAAAAAAATTAATGTTAAGAAAGAGAATAAACAGGGAGAAGTAGGGACCATGAAAGCTTTGAAAGGTTCAGAGAAATATTTTTTGAGCCATAAAGGAAGGTCACTCTGGTCACTTTTCCATTAGGAAAAATCAAAAGCCACTGTACTACATGCTACTTCCAAATATCTATTTCATGGACTCTTAGAAGTCATTGATTGTAAGATTTATCATTGAGGGATTGGGGCCAAGCTGGTGGACTAGAAGCAGCCCACACACACTACTCTCTGGAGAGGATTGAAAACTGCAAGCAGATGCTCCCCTACGGATGGACCCTCTTGGAGAGAGCATTGTAGATCATCAGAGAACCAACAGGAGACACTGAGAGGGAAGGAGGCAGGGACAGGGAGATGCACTCGGCAAGATCGGAAGGTACCTGGGGGAGCCCCCTACACGTGGGGAAAGGATAAAGGAGCGAGCCCCAGGCCCCATGCTCCCGAGTGCACACTGCAACTCGAGCTGTGAGGGACCCCCACTACTGTCACAGGCCTCTGTGCTGACCAGGGAACTGCTTGGAGACCGTATGGTGAAGATGCATCAGAGATCGGGCTCAGCAGAGACCCACTGGCCTCTATTCCTGTGTAACCTTAGCTGATGCCACTCTGAGCTCTCAGGTCTCGAGCACCTGGTCTACACAGAGATCGGCTTTGCTGCAGGGGCCCCAACGTCACACCTTGCCAGGCTGGGCAGGGAGTAGGGAGAGCAGACACACTCTCACACCCATGACTGGGAGCCAGACACTCCTCCCACCCCACCGTGGAATTCAAATGGAGCTTGAGGGGTCCCGCAATAGCAGCCTCAACAGGACCTGTGTGAGGAGAGGGCCCCAGCCACCCAGCAGCCCAGTACCCACAGCCCTGCATGTCAACCAGTGGAATGACCACCCCCCCCAACCCCACGTGCCCCCATGCCAAGGCCAACATGCCCATGGACCCAGGCGCCCAGCAGAGGTCCATGTCCCTATAGACCCATGTGGCATCTAGCAGGCCATATCCTCACAGTCCTGTGCACTGACTGAAGCCCCCTGGGTCCTTATGCCACACAAAGGTTCATGCCCCGGCAAACACAAGCTCTCAGCAGGGGGCTATGCCCCTTGGCCCTGTGCACCAGCTAGCAGGCCATACCCACCAACCTCCATGCCACATGGTAGGTCAAGCCTCCACAGACCTGCACGCCATGCAGTGGGCCATGTCCCTTGGTTTTGTGCACAGGCAGGCAGGCAGGCCATGCCCCCATGGCCCTGAACACCCAACCAGCAGAACAAGCCCCCTGGCCCTGCATGCCAGCCAGTGGGCCACACCTCCACATCACCACGCGATGCCACACCTGTGGTCCAACTCTCTACTGTGGACCGCTGGCTACGAGCCAGTCCCTGCCATGTACTGCCATTACACCTAGGATGGAACAAACGTCTACAGCCCTAACACCTACAACCACAGCCTAGACAGCCTCACCAAACAGCCACTGCCACAACCATGGGGAGAACATGGACAGAGCAATCTCCCACAAGGCCCACCTCCATGGAGGGGGACTTACCCAGCCCTCTGCTCAGCTCAGTTTGGCCTAGGGACAAACTCATCATTCCACACGAAGATCTTCCAGCACTGGCCCAGGTGCCATGACTTCCCAAGAACTGGCCAAGATCCTGTGACACACCCAGTGGTCACACAAAACCCATGACCTGACCCACCACCAGCTGCAGTCCTACGATGTGTCCAAGCTCCCCCAGGGTCATGTGACCTGTCCAGGCACCAGCCAAGGTCACACCACCCACCTCTGTGGAGAGGGACTTGTGCAGACCCTGTCTGAGCACCCAACAGTGACCTGGGGAACAATTCACCAATCCAAGTGAATATCCTCCACCATCAGCTTGGACTAGGACAACCACAGGGGATCAAGATGACACAGAACAGCTGTGTTACAGGCTCTCAGTGCATCCACCCCTCTCCAGCTGGGTTAATCGTCCAGAGTAGGACACAAAAGTGTTATCTCGGGACCACTCCTCCTTCTCACTAAGCAGAAGAGTTCCCAGAAAAGGAGAACAGGTGTGCTGCAAAGCCAAAAAACAATAGATGCTAGTAGGGATGCAGAGAAAAAGGAATGCTTATACACTGTTAATGGAACTGTAAATTAGTACAACCCCTATGGAAAACTGCATGGAGATTCCTCAAATATATGTAGACCTACCATTAGATCCAGCAATCCCACTGCTGGGTATCTATCCAAAGGAAAATGAAGTCATTTTATCAAAAAGACACCTGCACTTGAATGTTTATCACAGCACGATTCACAATTGCAAAGATGTATAATCAACCTAAGTGCCCATCAACTTATGAGTGGGTAAAGAAAATGCAGTGTATATATATATATACCACGGTGTATATATATACCATGTAGTACTACTCAGCCATAAAAAGGAATGAAATAATGTCATTTGTAGCAACTTGGATGGAACTGGAGACCATTATCCTAAGTGAAGTATCTCAGGAATGGAAAACCAAACACCATATGTTCTCACTAACAAGTGGGAGCCAAATGATGGGTACAAACAGGCTCAAAGTGATATAAAGGACAAGGGAAACTAGGAAAAGGAGAGGTTGAGAGGGAGGGTGTGGGATAAAACCGTACCTATTGGGTACAATGAACACTATTCTGGTGATGGGCACAGCAAGAGCCCTGACTTAAGCATTATATAAGGTATCCATGTATTAAAAACGCATATCCCCTTAATTAATATTTTGAAATAAAAACAAAACAAAAAGCAAAAAAAGATTTATCATTGACACTGAAAATATACATTGTCTATAAGACATAGCCATGATTTTAGAAACATCAAAATGTGAAAACTATTTGTATTAGAATCAAAGGAAAATACCATCACAAAAAAATGAGTCATAATTACTAGCAATTTTAGCAGATACATTTTACTTGACTAATCTATAATGTAACTTAGAATGCCTGATATAAATATAAATGCCTGATATGATGGAAAGAATATAGTGTTGCTGGGGAAAAAAATAAATAGAAAAAAGACCAGAAGATAATAGGTCATTCATTTCCTAAGAGTAGAGAGATGGTGGGTGAGTTTTCTCATCTTCTTCAAATACTTTTGCAATCTAGCAGAATGGGGTTTCGTCTCCTTTCAACTGCTTTGTGCCTTCCCATCTTCCCCTGGTAGGAAGAGGATCTTCTAGCCTAAGGCTATGAGAAGGAGAACAGTATAGCAACAGAGAGGGTTGTTTGTCTAGGCAGATAACTTCACTCTGAAAGGTTCATTCATTTATTCAGTAAAAATTTATTGATCTATTATATGGTAGGCATTGTTCTAGACCCCAAGGAGATAACTGTTACTTAGCAAAGTCTCTGCCCTTGTGTAGCTTACAATCTAGTGGGGGGAAAATGGGACCAGCTCAGCTAAGCAATGCAAAACAGGACTTTCTGCCTTGTTCACAAAATCACAAGGTGAAGCTGGAGCCCCCCGAGAGAGTTGTAAAAGAGGGGGTGGGTGGGAAGATGGGGGAAGACCAAGAAAGAGGAATTTCTGAGTACCCACATAAGGATGGTCAACTCAGCCTGAAAGGGAGATGTAGCAAAACATTTGCACCATTCTCTGGCCTCTGAGTGATTTTGTGGTCTGCTCTAAATAGCGTTCTTTCTGATGGTGAGCAGAGCCAGAAACCCACCCAGCTGTTCCTGGGCATAATGCCAGGGTTGTATATCTTATCCAGTTTTTCTTGCTTTAGTATATACAGCTTCATAGTCAGAATTAACAAACAAATAAACAAATATGAAAGAAATGGACTAATACTAACACCTGCCTTACTCCTTTTAGCCAACCAAGCCGGCATTTTTAAGAGGTGACAAGTCATTATTTGCAAAATGATCGCCTTGGGAAAAATACGTAAAATAATAAATCCCAAGAGAATCTGAAAGTTCACTTCAAGTAAGGAAAAAAGAGAGAAAGAATAATTGAAAGAGAGTATCACATTTCTCTCTGGCAAGTACCAGCTTTTTCTGAATTCTAACTGATGGTATGTCATTGAAGCATCATTTAAGTGACTGGAATGATTTTTCTTTTCAGGATGATAATGGATCCAACATAGGTGGTAGGGGACTAAGAGGAAGCAAGAATAAAGGCAAGCAGATATTGAAAAGAGAGTCTGTAAAAGCTTTTAGTTCTTTTTACTACTCACATTTCTGAAAATGGATGTGTCTGCATATTTGACTACAAAAATCAACTTTCCACATTTGAATATGGTGGGGTGGATTATGAACTAATTCCATCCCTCCTCTCCAAGAAAAAGCCTTAGTTGCTGATGCTTTTGCATTAAAGGAAACATTAAAGTTCCCACCTTAAACTTTACATATTGATGACTACTCACTGACTAGAGTAATTGCCTGCACTTGAGTTATGTTGTAGTCTTAAGAGATGTTCTCTTTGCTTCTCAGAACACCACATCACTGTGCTTGTCATGATTAAATAGCATCATATTTGTCTTGCTCAGCTGAAACTAAGATATTTTGCTAGCCTTAATAATGCCTACTTGACAACCAATTCGTTTGAGAATGAGCTTAATGATTTGTCATTTGGGGACACAGAAGTAGATTTCAGAGAACCAAGAAAAGAGACAGTGACAAGCTATGTTGAGCAAACTACCCTTGTTTCTCAGCCAGCAGGCAAAAATGTGACAAGGACAGTGTTCCAACTCTTGATTTGAATTGATACAACCAAAATAAAGTTACCAACTTTTGCAGCTTAAAGAGGACTCTAAAGATCTACTCCAAAGATTCGCTGACCATCAGTTCAGAATCTATCTGCAAATGCCAAGTTTCTTCTTTCCACAATTACTGCCATGTCCACCGAGGTGGAAAGCATTGCAACAACCACTTCCATCCACACATGCATGTGGCTTACATTCACTCGTTAGTTTTTGGCATCAACAACTACTTACTGAGCACTAAAAATGTGCTATATACTATGATAGGTTATAGAGAACACAAAGATGAATAAGACATAAATTCCCTGCCTTCAAGTAGCTCACAATCTCATAAGGAAGACAGACATTAACAAATACAACATAACACTGTAAACAAAGGGCTGTAGAATTATAAACAAGGAAGTAATCAGTTCATGAAAATTCTCCCAAATAGCATGACATTCGTATCAGGTATGGAAGAATGAGTAGGCCAAGGGAGAAGTGAAAAGGGAATTCCAGACAGAGAAATCTGGAGCAAAACCTTAGAAATATGTAAGAACACTGCATGGGCAGGTTGGGAAGAGTTCAGTGTGGCAGGGATATGAAGTATGCAGATGGCAGGAGAGAAAGTAGCTGAAGGTGCCATTATCAGAAGGGAGATGTGAGGCCAAAATGTGTACAGCTTCAAAAGCCGTACAAAGGAAATTCATTTTATCCCAAGTAAATGAGGTATCCAACATAAACTTTTTACTTAAATTGGACCATGCCGTCTTATTCAAAATGATCATCTCTCAGAACCAGGCATAACACCCTTTGACAATATAAATATTTGTTCAATGGAGTTGCTGATGCCCAATGAATATAATCAGATTTGTATTTTAGAAAGATATCTCAGAAGACAGTGTAGAGAGGGGACTAGAAGAGACTGCAAGAAAGATGATCAGTGAAGAGGTTCCTGCAAAAGTCTGGGCAACACACGATGCTGGCCAAAGGGATGGCAAAGAAGGGTGAGCTCAACAGTCACTTAGGGAGAGAATGAGTGGGACTTTGCTACTGACTGGATGTGGGAACTCAGAAAAACAAGAATTAGAGATGACATCAGATTTCTAACTTAGACAACGAGAGTTCCCAAATGGCTCAGTACCCTTATCAGCTCAAAGAGGAAGAAGTTGATAGGATCCAGATCACAGGGGTCAGGGTTATACTCGGACAGGGGGTAGGTCACCTCCTCCTTCGAGTCAAAAGGGAAGGTGGGCCCAGATACACTGGAGGTGAGCACAGCGAAAAATTAAAGGCATTTCTACCTGCTGACCACAGATCAGTCCAACTCCCCTTTATGTAGATGAAAACACTAAAGGCTCAGAGCAATTAAGAGAGTTCCCCAAGACCACACCATACATTAACAGCAAAGCCAGAGCAATATGAAGTTTCCCCAGGGCTCCAAGCATTATATTACAATGTTTCTCTTTACAAATTAGGACAACCAAACACTTCATGAGCATAGAAACAGAAGAGAGCACATGTATATAAATTACGAGAAACTGGGCTGGGCGTGGTAGCTCATACCTGTAATCCTAACACGATGGGAGGCCGAGGAAAGCAGATCGTTTGAGCTCAGGAGTTCAAGACCAGCCTGAGCAAGAGCGAGACCCCATCTCTACTAAAAATAGAAAGAAATCAGCTGGATGACTAAAATACATATATGTAGAAAAAATTAGCCAGGCGTGGTGGCACATGCCTATAGTCCCAGCTATTTGGGAGGCTGAGGCAGGAGGATCGCCTGAGCCCAGGAGTGTGAGGTTGCTGTGAGCTAGGCTGACGACACGGCACTCTAGCCTGGGCAACAGAGTGAGACTCTGTCTCAAAAACAAAAAAATTAAGAGAAACTGTACAGTTAAGCTTTTCACTATTATGAATGTCTAGTTCTCAGCAATTTATTTTGTAACCTGGTAACTTTGAACATTTATTTTCTTTATTCCAAGGAAAATAGAAAGAGCAATAGAAAAAGTCAAAGTAGCCTTGAGACCATGGTTTTTATAATACGACAAATAATTATTTTCTTGAATGAATAAAGAAAGGTGAGTGCAGCCCGGGAGTTAAGTAAAAAATAATAACAATAATCATAATAGTACAGATAATAATAACAAGGAACTTACTTTTGTAATGTCTTAATGAAAAAAGAGACAAGAAAAGTTGGTAATGATTCATCAGAACACATTTCTACTATCTTCACAATATAAATTTTTGGCCTCCTATAAAGAAAGCACTCAGATCTACTAAACTGGTTTTACTCATCCAAAAATCAGTATTTGGGCCTCCCTAAATTGAGTTGAGGGTTTCAAAATGTAACTCATGCATCACTGAAGATACAACAAATACCAAACAGAATAATTATCCACACTTCCTTCTTTATTATCTGCTTAAAATGTCCAAGATCGGCCGGGTGCAGTGGCTCACGCCTGTAATCCTAGCACTCTGGGAGGCCAAGGCAGGAGGATAGCTTGAGCTCAGGAGTTCCAGACCAGCCTGAGCAAGAGTGAGACCCGTCTCTACTAAAAATAGAAAAAATTAGCTGAGCATGGTGGCGCATGCCTGTAGTCCCAGCTATTTGGGAGGCTGAGGCAGGAGGATTGCTTGAGCCCAGGAGTCTGAGGTTGCTGTGAGCTAGGCTGATGACATGGCACTCTAGCCTGGACAAGAGAGTGAGACTCTGTCTCAAAATAAAATAAAATAAAATATCCAAGATCTAATGCAATGGCCAGTCTTTTCCTGCCAGCCAGGTCACACAACTGGTGCCAAACTGGCTCCCACCAGTATTTTAGGCTAACTTCAACTCCCTGATGCAACTTGAAGCTTTTTAAAAAATCTAACAACCCAGAGAAGAGTGAATGTAGAAGCAAGGGAAAGACAGACCGTCTCAACATTCAATTTTATCTTTTATATATCACATGCTAATAAAATAATCAAGAGTATCTGTCAAAGTATCTGACATATAAAAGCTGCTAAGCAGTTTTTGGTCTCTCAAGAGAGAGGTAATGACAGTAATATAAATTGTGATTAATTTTTAGGTATTTCAAATTATCTAAGTAAAATCAGAAGGGAGGGTATTCTTTATGCATTTTTTTTTTCAAGACAGAGTCTTGCTCTGTGTTGCCTGGACTAGAGTGTTGTGGCATCAGCCTAGTTCACAGCAACCTCAGACTCCTGGGCTCAAGCAATCCTCCTGCCTCAGCCTCCCAAGGAGCTGGGACTACAGGCACACACCACCACGCCCGGCTATTTTTTCTATTTTTATTAGAGACAGGGTCTCACTCTTGCTCAGGCTGGCCTCAACCTCTTGACCTCAAGTGATCCTCCCACCTGGGCCTCCCATAGTGCTAGGATTACAGGCATGAGCCACCACACCCGAACTATGCATTTCAAATAGTGCTGGTGACAAAGAAGATAAATTGCACCACAAGAACCTACGAGAATCTTAAACGGAGTGAGCAAATCCAGATGCTGGCTTTCCATTCTGTGCCTTGACACACAATGTGGGCACCTTTCTAAACACCATTTTGTCCAAGAGATCATCCTGACCCCTCAACTCAGTCAGGACCCCTTGTCATCTCCTTCTATTTCATCTAGTTCATTCCCTGTGATTATACTAATCTCTCCATACTGGAATTACTTTTTTTGGTATTACCTTTTAACTGCATGACTTCTTACCAGATATTAAGCTCCAAAAAGCTGGACTATCACTATTGTTCATCATTGTAATCCCAAAGCCTGGAAAATGCCTCATGAGTTGTAGATATCTAGTAAATACTTGTTGCATGAATGAATTGATGAATGAATGGATGGACGGAATGGAATGATTTGCAGAATCAACGTTTTTTTCTGAAGAGACTTGTCCATTATTAGAAATATGTTATTTTAAAAAAAAGAAAAAAACAATATTATGTAGTGAAAGATTCGAGTTCGGGGTGGGGAAGAAGTCTAGGTACTCAGTTAATTTTAATAGCTACTAGTGTTCCTTTTTCCTCTAATGGAAATCCTTTTGTCCAGAGCTCGCCTTTTTATGTGACTGCAGCGACATCTACTGCTGAGTTAGAGGAAGAGCCATCTTTTCACTTAATGATTGCCCCTGGTGCCTGAGACAAGACCCCAGGGCTCCCAGATGTCATCCTGTCATCATGCATGATATTCTTACAGACAGTTATCTCCATTCCACACAGAGGAAACGTCAGTGTATTTTTCATTAACGTACCCCACAGCAAGGGAGGGACGGAACTCCTGGCTGCAGCGCCTCTCCCTGGAGACTTGCCGAATGGGGGGAGAGCATGACTACCACATAACTCTGCCTCACCAGAGGAAACGCACCGCTGACATCGTTCTCTTTATATCAATGCCACCTTCATGCTGCATCATCCCATGGCAGAAGGGTAAGCAGGCACACGAAACACAGAGAAGAAAAGAGGCCAAACCTTCCCTTTTCATTAGTAGCCCACTCCCAAGATAACTAACCCACTCCCATGGTAATAGACCCTAAGCCAAGCCCCCAGGACTTAATCACCTATTAAAGGCCCCACCTCTCAACACTGTTGCCTTGGGGATTAAGTTTCCAACACATAAACTTGGGGGGGACACATCCAAATTATTGCAGCCGTACAGCAAGCACCCAGGAAATGAAAGCGACTACTGCTAAATTTGCTACATATTTATGTGCCCATAAAAAGTGCTATGCAAAAGGTAAGTGTTCAATCAAAATGTTCTGAATAAGTACGTACTTGGAAGTTTTTTCTCCCAGGAGCAAGGCTGGATTTGCCCTTCCAATCCCACTCTGAGACTCTTCCATGATAAAATGCACATCCACGTGGCTCTTTTCTAGGTTTCTGCCTGTGATCCTCACCTGCGGGGAGCTGAGGGCTGGCTTCCTTGGCTCTATGCTCTAACCAGCCACAGACAAGTGCTAAATTCCACACTACTTATAAGCAAAAGTAGTAACTATGGAAATTATCTGAGTAACTGGATTCATGGTGGAAGATTCCGACCCACTAGTTAAGAGGGTCAAAGTTCATCCTCATTGCCCCTCTGCAGTAGGTAACAGCCAGGTGATTTGACTGTAGATGATGATGCTAAGACAAAGAGAGATGAAATTCCCTTGTCACTATCATTAAGATTTTTTTAAATAAATTTTTTAAAAAGAATAAAAGCTAATTAGACTAAAGGTCTAAAGAATTGTCTGTAATGGGAGATGAGGAGTACCAAACAACTGCATGTTTAATAAAAGCATATATTATAAAATTCTAACTCCTCTTTTTAAAACAATACCTCTTAGTCTCCCAAATGAGATTTCCTCAACTTCCCAGATAAAAGATGTGGCCCTTTGGCCCTCAAAGGGTGGTCCACAAACCAACAACATCAGCATCTCCTGGGAGCTTTGTACAAAAGACCGCACCCAGACCTACTGAATCAGAACCCGCCTTGTCTCAGGATCCCCAGGTGACTCCTATGCACACTAACGGTCAAGAAACACTGCCCTTTTTTCTAAGGACTATGCTCAGCTGTATAAAATTAGTAAGACACTCATGGTGCAGAGAAGTTGCATATCAACTGCATGAGATTACTAAGTAGTAAAAAACACTTGATTTTCAAGTTCATATCTTAATCCTATTGCCTTTATGCTAAATGTCCTGATGATAATCATGTAGGGGCTTTTTTTCTTTTCTAACAGCTTTCTGTAATTATCCTACCATGTTCCAAAAATTAAAATATATAATTAACCTGGGAAGGAGAAAAAAGAAAAATCTTAGAGGCTTACCTATACCTTGAAGAAGTAACATCTAAAAAGTGAAAAATTCTAATCAATTATTTACATCATCTCTAAGATGGGCGATCACTACAATCTCCTCACACTAAACTGGTTAAACCAAACAGTCAGTGGAGAGTTGTGCAGACAACTACTGGGTCATGTTGTAAAAAAAAAAAAAATGAATGAATGAATCAGCAAAGGTCATTAGAAATTCTTATCAGATTTTTAAATAGTTCAGCTATCATATTCCCAAGAACACTCTGGGTTTTTAAATTTATTTTTGGTAGTGGATTCTTTTTTCTCAAATACAGTCTTTTGGGGAACTCCCAATATATCCAAGGTCCTTGAGGGAGCAGAGGCTAAAGGAACCCAAGCCAGCACCTGGCCCTGTTCCCGTCACTATGCCCTGCGCCCTTCTCTACCTTCTGAAATCTGCCTAACCTTTACAGTCTTGTATAAATGGGCTTCTGCCTCACTTTGCACATCTGTATCTACTATGTTACAACGACCCTCTGAGTTAAGAATTATTATGCCCTTTTTTGAGCTAAGGAAACTGCAGCTCAAAGAAGTTAAAATAACTCAACCAGGTCAATAGTCGTAAAGCAAAGGCTTAAGTTCAGGACTTCCTGACTCCAAATTCTAGGCTCTCAATTGCCATCCTGCATGTTGTCTCTAATTCTTCACATGGTCCCCTTAGTTGAAATTACTATTTCACCCTTCGGTACTTTCAGAGCATTTTTTTTTCACAGCATATAGCACATCCTGCCTCACATTTAGATTTTTCTTACCCATGACTCAGCAGCTCCTGGAGAGCAGACACTGTGCTCTGCTCATCACCCATGATCTAGCAATAATTTATAAATAGCAAACTGAGTTCTTCCCGGTTTTCTGGGGTTTGCCTTCCTTGAGAAAGTGCACGTGGATGCAGACCCCTGGAAAAGCTCAGTGCTCACCAAGCCAGTTCTGCTTCAGGTGAGCCGCATTTACTACCACTGCCACCTGCCCCTCCTCCGTCCAGGTGGGCCCATTTGACTAGTTCTCACTAGCAGAAGTTAAGCACAAGGAAGATGAATCCATTCCAGGCTGAGGAGTTCTGGGCAGCCTTCCCTAAAGACTCTCTCTTTCCTGCTTCCTGGATAGCCGCAGAGGATCTGGCAAAATTGCTTAGGCCCAAGAAGATGATGGGGATACTAAGTGGAAGAATAACTGCGTGACAGTGGATTGTGAAGAAAGCAAGAAACAAACCTATAAGCCACTGAGGCTTTGGAGTAGTTTATTATAGCAGCTGGCCTTCCCCCACAGATATATTCCCACTTACCCAAAGTCCATCACTCAACTTTTTTAGTTAGCAAGCTGTTCTTTCACAACATAAACGCTTCCAAAACGTAAACTTTGGAATAAAGATTATTGAACAACCTTTCCACGGAGTGCTGAAGCCTCTGAGAATTACTTTACTGCATTAGTACTCTTCACCTTTCACTGCCTTTGAACTGTTTTACAACTCTGTAAGTTATAGACAACTAATAGCAATACAAACAACTCTTCTTTAGACAAGCAAATTAAATATTCAGTAGGGGGACAGCCCTACTGGAAAAAGTCTGTCTTGCATTCATCTGTAAATTAATTTGAACAGTTTTTGATTCCACATAAATTTGTGGTTCTTCGATGTCTCCTTTGAACCAGTTGTGGTATCTGCCTGGTTCCTTCATTAATTGAGTTAAATAAAATCTTTGACATGTGTTCATTTTACATCTGTATGAGAGTCATGATTATACCTTGTTTTAAAAATTTATCTTTTAACAAGTATGAATTATTGATGGTCCTTCAAAAGTCATTAAACCAAGGTCTTAAAGAAAGAGTGTGTTGATACAGTGCAAGGGATTAAGAGAAGAGTGAAGCCTCCTTGGACCCCAGGACAGTCCCGGGCAAGTGTGACCAGTGCTCAAATGAAGAATGCAAAGTGAGCATGATGACCAGGAGAAGGAAGAAGAAAAGGCCGCAAGACTCCATTGAAAACAAACTTCCCTGCATCAGGATTTTTCCCAAGGTTTGCCCTACTTCCTTGTTATTAGTGGATTAAATAAATGAGTTGTCTTTATATCTCTGATTTCTGTGGCTCAATCCTGAGCTGTCAAGCCCACCTGGCAACCACTCTTCACCTTACCTCTGTGTGCATGGCCTCCCCTACCCATCTGCTTCCCACAGGGCAGGCACAGAAGCCCAAGGCCCTGGGCCTGCAGGATGTGCAATACTTTATCAGGCTTGTGATAAACAAACCCAGGTGTTAGTTCACCCAGTGTCTATGGCTGATTTCACATCAAACCTTCTGCCACTGGAAGTTGCCAATGCGACTTTGAGTATTTACCCCCAAGGACCCATCAAATCCATTCTGTTCCAAACATTTGCTATCCTCTTTCAAGAGGAGCAGCTTGAAAATTCAAATCCTATTATTTCAAAAAGATTTCAGCCCTGCAGGAAAACTTAGAGATGGAAAGTGTAAATCAAAATCTCCTTTGTTGTGAGCACTCCTTCATTTAAAATTCCTTCCCTGGGTCTTGATAATCTCTGTTTGTGAAGTTTATTTTAAAGGTTCTTCACATGAATTGAACAGGAGGGACCTCTTGTTTGACCATATAGCTACATCATGTGCAAAGTTCTGTGAAAGAATCTTTCTGTGCAAGCAGAAAGGTTCTGAGTTGGAAAGGCAGAACCCTCTGGTTATCAATTTTCAAATGCTGAAATGAAATAAACAAGTTCACTGGCTGACTTCAACCTCACCTGATCACTAAAGTTAGCTTTAAGCCTTTAGCATCCTTTTTATGGTCTCAATTGGAAATAGGGGGAAATTACTTAAGTGCTCTGTTTTCCAAATTGCCAAAGTTAAGAGTATTCTTTCTCTGATCCTGACTAAACCAAATAAAATTTGGGAGACTCCAAATATTTCAGATTCTTAATACAGTGGGCCAACAGCATTTAATTAATTAGCACACCTTAATTGGCATCATGTAAACTTAAATCAAGAGATAAGGACACTGTTTTGAGTATTTTCTCAATTTTGTTTTAATACAATTGGAAGTTTTTAACATCAGTTTTGTTTACTTTCCTCTGTATTTTTCAAAGAGAACAATTTATACTTAATTTCTTCTTTTCTGAAAAATGTCCCAGTTGTCCTAGTAGTTCTTCTTTTTTAATTCCCATAAGAGCCTACTAGATGTTTTCACATTTTAATAATTCCCCAACTGAGCCTACAAGTGCATTCTGATTACAAAGAAATTAGTTCACAGCATTCTCCTCAGATGTAATGTGCCTTATTAATGTTTTTATTAACTGTAGCTGATGAAGAGATTATTTTCTGGCTTGGTTCCAAGACTCCCTTTCTGGCTCTCCAAAGGAAAATTGACTGCTGAATTTTCACATAAGAAATGCATTCTTAATGAAAGAAATGTGATTTTTTTCTAATCGTCTAATATAATTTGATTATGAAAATATAGAGAAGAGCTTCAGCTTCTGGGAAGCATTGAGTGCATTATCTCATGCAGATCATTAGAAGAAGTTAAACCAAGACAAGCAATTTGGAGTTTACATATTTGGCTTTAGGTTTCCAGAGGGCTCTTCCTAATCAACAAGTCCAGATTTATTTTTAATGAACCTTTGCTACAAGAACCCAATGTCTAGGATCAGGGCATTAAAGACACAAAAAGAGAAAAAAAATGTTCAAACCAGGATCCTAAAACACTTAAGATATTACATTATATGCTGCAGCTGGAAGTAAGACACAAAAAGACAACTTGATTCTCTGACTTGGGGAAGCAATCAGCCCGCGGCAGAGAAAATCAGGTTTAATAAATGCCTCACTACCGTCTAGGTAATGTGATGGTTGTTTTCATTCTTTGGCAGGAGCCATCGAAGGCTTTATCGCTACAAAGCCACCTAATTAAACTATTTGGAAATTTTTTAATTAATCAATTACTCTGTGAGAAGGCAATCATCTGATTTTCATTTGATTCAGGAGCTAACAGAATCAAGGTAATTGGCCCAACATCTCCAAGGTCTGATCATTTCTACAGTGTAGAATTGCTCAAAGTTAATTCTTAAAAAAAAATTTTTTTTAATGTTGGATTATGTTTCAGAAAAACTTAGTCCCAAAATGCTCCACAAAGTTCATGATCAGAAGGCACACCATACAATTAGTTGATTACTAAAATCTTACAGATGTTGAAGCTACTTTGCAACAAGCAGAGAGAAACAGAGAAAGTTAAAACCAGGTGAATTTCCACCTGCCATGTGATATTTAAGCTTATTGTCAGTTATAAGCTTTATGCAGTTCCTGATCATTACCCTTTTTTCTATAAATCAAACTAATGTCATCTAAAAGCCCCACCCTGCCCCCCACCCCACATTGCTCTCCAGGAGAGATGCAATAAAGCCTCCGCATTCTTCCCACTGTGCTGGGGAGGTTCAAGCCCCGAATGGCTACCAGCTGGAAGAGAACCCCGTTTTGAGCAATCAACAATACTTAATGCTGGGTGCTAGGTGTTATGAGGTTCCCCAAAAAATAAAAAGCAAAATAAGATAGTGCAATGAATGGAAATTAAATAATACTGACAATAAGTCCTGGAGGAATTTCCAAAGGGAAGACTCGGTGTAAGTTATGGTTCCCAGGAAAGGCTTCAGCCAGATCTGAGTGAGGACACGTGAAAGGGGGAGAAAGCTATTCCCAAAAAAGCAATGGTAGGAAAAAAATGGGTCAGGAATGTTTCATGCACATTCTGGTGACAGTGACTACAGCCCAATTAAGACAGAGGTCTTGGACAGAGCCACAGGGAGAAACAGACAGGAAGATAGACCAGACAGAACATGGAGAACGCTGAATATATCAGGAGTGTATAAAAGAGACAAATATATTTTAAGAAATGCTTCAGATCCTTGAACCACTGAATCCTTGAATTACCTGATCTAAATCTCTGATTCCTTATTTTAACATTTAATCTCTCCTTTACTTTTGCAGTGTTGTATTTCTTCTTTGCACCTTCAATCCTTTGAATTTCGAAAATAGCTTCAACTTCCTGAGGCCAACGTGACAGTTCTTTTAGGAAATCAAACAGAACCTACTACTCTTAATATTGCTGCTGTGACCCCTCAGTCAGGAGCCCCAGCTGGTCCAAAGGTTATTTTTTAACAACCAAGCCTAATTTTCTTTCCTCAACATAGGAACATCCCCAGGGAGGCTTTACACCTGAGGGATTCAGCTGAGTGCTCTGGACATACTAAATTGTGCACACAGGGAGTCGTGGCTGCTACTGCACAGCGGCGACACTCAACTGACTCCATTTTATGGGTTTCCATCAGCAGAGTTTGAGACTTAGAGTTGACTCCAGGCTCATTTTCTCAAAAGAACACTTAGAAGGGTGAGAAGGCAATTTGCAGTGTTACACGGCTGACTTGGGCAAAGTGAATGGTGTCTGTTAATCTGAGTTCTGCCTATGACTCTTGGAATTTAATGAATTCCTGAAGCCTCAAGTTCTGTGTGCCTGAGATTCTTGGTGTGGAAGTCCTACAAATAGCTATGAAACATCATTAATGTCAGTCTTTAAGAAAAATTTAGCACAACCCACAAAATTACCCACGCCTTTCCTCTTTCCAAACATCTTAACATGTCCTATGTTAAAGGAAAACAATAGTTTGACTGTAAACAGTATCTGGAACTGTTCATCAGAAGTCTCATAAACATTAAAATGAAAGGGAAAAAATAGCGTAAATTCTTTTCAGGCTAGCACCTGATTTTCTTTAGGCTTGGCCAGTCCTCTTTCTGACTTTGGCTCTAATGAATTCTGTGTTTGTGGTCCTCAGTGCACATCTGCGAGCACAGTTGGGGATGAGCAGCAGGAAGGAAGTCTATTCATTTTTGGGTATTTAACCTATTTATAACCTACCACATGCTAAAAAGAGGATTTAGGGCTTCTAACAAAAATATGTACAATACGACACGATGAAAATAAATGGAAAACTCAGGAAATAAGGGCATTTAAAACCTACGAAAAATCCTAAGTCTGTTGAATATTTTACCACAGGCATATAGATAGATTTTCTCCCCTAGAAATCCCCAGCCACTACAAATCTGCACGTAACAGTTCACATAGTACTTAAAAGGCATCCTCCTCTGCAGATTTAGTTTCCCGTATGTGTTCACCCTCATGAGGTAGGGAGAGGCAGGGATCATTATCTCCACTTTAAACTCCAGCACAAGGGTGTCCTGTCTAATCTGAAAAACCAAATCTTTGCTTTAAACCCTGAGTACCATCTTGGGGATGGGGGAGTCCCAGGCTTGTGGCCGATACCAACCCAAGGAAACTCATTGGGAGATGCTCTCTCAACCTGGATACAGGTGTGTGGGCACAAACCTCCATGGCCCAGATTTAGGAGTCTGTAATGTGACCATGAGCTTTCCCGAGAAAATTGAATCATGAACATCAACTTTGTTTGATCTCTATGTGACTGTAAAAAAGCTGGAGATTTCTAAGACATAGTAATCCAATACACAAAAGATCATTAACAACAATGTAAATCTTTACTAATGGGGATTCCATTTATATATAATACACAGAAACACTTCTCAGAATCCTCTTTCCCTTACATAAACAGAAGCTGCCTTGCCCCAAGGGGATAACCAGTAGATTCATTCGAGCACAGCTGTTTTCTAGGGTTAGGATCCAGGTATCAGTAGTTTTTATAGTTCTCTAGGAGCTATAAGAAATTGATTCCAATGTGCAGCCAAGGTTGACAACCACTGGTCTGGGACCTTTAGACAACCTACCATCTCTCTTTGTGCTGGTTCCCTTGGACTAAGGTTTCTTTCCTTTCTCTCATCCCATAGACGTATTTACTTACATTAGCTCTGGCAGCTTCCTGAGCAAAACTCTAAGCCATAGCTTCACATGTTATACATGAAAATACACTAGCATTTGTTGCAATGAGGAGTTGCTTGAAATCTCACACTACCCACTATTTTTTGTGAAGCATCACTTCCTTGCTGCCATGTGTTGCACGATATTAAGGATTCAATCTTAACTCACGTTGTATGTTTTAAACGAATAAGAAGAAAGAGGACAAGGAGAAGAAAGAGAGTGCTAACACGTTTTATGGATAAGGCTTGGACTTTCTCACAGTCGAATGCTCTGCTTCCATAAAGCTCTCCCACCACACTTAGGCTACAGTCCATTCTACCTTCCTACCAATTCAAAACACATTTGTCTTACGTTCCTCACCCTTTCAACTTGCTAAATTACCAGCTAATGAACCTGATAAATGAATCCCTTATAGAGCATAATAAATGATAATATGTTAATGAGCTATGCTACCCAGATAGCAGTTCCACATTTTTCTAAGGCCTTCTGAAGACACATTATCCCAATGCAAAGGAAGACCCTAATATGGGAAAGTAGGCCCCATGTGAGGACAGGAAGGGGATATAAATGAGGGCATCAGGCAGGGCGCCCCTGAAGTCACACCTCACAGATGGCTGCCCACTCCCAGCAAGCCTGGGCTGTAAGTGATGATTCCGTTCCCCGCCGTGGAGTTGCTCGGCCACTGGCCTCACATCTCTGGGACCACTCTCCTCCACTCCGCAGTCATTTATCTCTTTACGTATCAGCCTCTCACTATTTCCACAACACACAGCACACACTCAGCCGGTGCTCAACGAATGTCTGGTGAAAAATCAGATACATGAGCGCTCTCCCTTCCTCTGTTTTCCACAAACATCCATAGAGCATTAAGTGACTATCATTTTTTTTAAAGATTTCCAGAGAAAAATATTCCAGTTCCTCAATCAAGTGCCCAT
This sequence comes from Lepilemur ruficaudatus, assembly GCA_963574885.1. Lineage (NCBI taxonomy): Eukaryota > Metazoa > Chordata > Mammalia > Primates > Lepilemuridae > Lepilemur > Lepilemur ruficaudatus. Next base: position 1,001 of record CAUYRT010059633.1, on the reverse strand, counting down.
TCCAATGTTAGATGCAGGCTTTGGGAAAAAAAAAAAAAAAGGAAAGGCATCTATAGTAATTCTTCAATTAACTAACTGATAACTTTTGGAAGCTTTATCCATCTGGAACAGCCACCAAACTCTAAAGTAGCCAAAAATGGTTTCTTCCTGAGGAAGAAAATGGAACCATGCCACCCTCAAGTTCTCATCCAGAACACATAAACTCAAAACATATTTAAAATAAAGACATTAATTTAACAAGACTGATCATAGGATTCTTAAAGGACAGAAGAGACATAGATGAGTATCGACTACAAAAGATGAAAACAGAACACTTCTGTTTCCACCATGAGTGATAGGCATGGTGACTGCCACCCACTCCATCGATCCCACCAACCACGTGACCACCTTCCCCTTGCAAAGGATGGCTCAGAGATGGGCATGTGACCTAATCCCAGCCAATTAGCGGCAAGACAAATTCTACCAGGGATCCTGGGAAAGGCTTCCTCTCTCTTAAGAAACAAAAGAGCTATTGTCTTCTTTCTCTGGACAACGTCTTGACTGGATGTGACACCTGAAACTGCTGCAGCCATTGCAACTATAAGGACAACAGGCCGAGGGCCAAGTCAACACACCAAAGATGGCAGTGCAGCAAGATGAAAAAAACTTGAGTCACTGATGACAGCTGAGCTACTGAGTCAACAGCCACAGGAGTTTCATCTCTGGACTTCGTGTTTTGAGAAAAAGTGTATTTCTTTACTCTTTAAGTTAGGATATCTACTACCTATACCTGAAAGCATCCTAACAGACATAGAAAGCAAAAAGGAAAGAATCACCAGATATTAGTTACATCGTAAATGTTTAAACATTAAAATGGACATGTTGGCCGGGCGCGGTGGCTCACGCCTGTAATCCTAGCACTCTGGGAGGCCGAGGCGGGTGGATCGCTCAAGGTCAGGAGTTCGAAACCAGCCTGAGCAAGAGTGAGACCCCGTCTCTACTATAAATAGAAAGAAAGAAAT
>CAUYRT010059632.1:0-10735 GCA_963574885.1 Lepilemur ruficaudatus | reverse complement strand
GCCCCCCCCACGTTGCTCAGACTTGGGTCTACCCCCCACCCCCCAATTCCCCAGTGTTTGCTCCCATCCTTTGAGCACCATAGTGTTAATCAGTCAATATCAATTTTATGGTGAGTACAGGTGGAACGCATTCTTCGGGTCTTTTTCCTACTATTTTTTGTTTTTCTCTACTTTCAAATTCTTCAATGAGCACCATTTTAATAACAACTATTTTAAAATGGTGCTAAGTTTGCAATCATAATTTGTTAAATGGTGCCAAGTTGAATGTCTGAAATAAATAGGGGAAGATATTTCTATGCATTTTAGAAGGCGAGACTTGCTGGGAAATAATGCCTGCAAGAAATTCTTGGCTTTGCCTCTTTCCAGAGTAATAAAAATAGTCAAAATGGTAGGTGAATAACAAAGGGAAAAATATACTTCTTGCTGTTGGCTAAAAATAAACCCCTGCCTCCTTAAGTAGTCTGCTTCCTAGTCACGTGGCTTAGTGTGCGATTGCTTTCTCTTGTATTGTATGAGGGCTGTGACCTACAACCTTGAGAATAAATAGACTTATCAGCCTAGTGGCTGTGAGCTTTTTTCTACTTAAGACCTTGCTCCTACAGAATCCAGCTAGCAGTCACTCTGGGACCAGAAGTCTCCTGAAATGTGATGTCTGTTGACCGCTGCTCAGGAAAAGCACTTTCATGTCACCTGAAAGGCCCTGCATATTCATTCCCTGCACCAAGCCAGGCATCCACATCACCAACAATCCAACTGTTTGGGTTTCACAGAGGTTGAGATCAGAAGGGCTCCTTTCAGCCAAGTGACTTCTATATGCAGGTGACCTTGCGCCCTCTCTCCCCTTCCCAGCTCTGGCTCCCACCGGCCTCTCTGCCATGGATCCTCCAACCCTGTCCACCAACTCCCTCTTCTCCAATAGATTCCCCTGCCCCAGCTCAAATTGTTTCCCTCTGCCTCCAGACTGGGTCCAATCCCCTTTCTCCAGGAAGTTTCTCTCCATCTTCAGTTCAAATTTTTCTCCTCCACCCCCATGTTCTCTAGCATTTTGCTCTGCAATTCTGCCCTCAATGCTGGAACTGCGAAGAGGGCCAAATCCTAAATCCCTGCCCTCAGGGAGCACACAGCCTGGGGTGCGGAAACTTCTGTAATATGGCCATGGCTGCGTGGGGCTCTGCTTGGGCTACCATGAGAACCCAGAGGAGAGGGGCATTCAGGCCAGCCTGGGCCTCCAAGAAGCCACCTGAGGGAGGACAGCATGCAGGCAAAGAGTCCAGCAAGAGCAAAGGCACAGAGGGCAGGAAACCACACAGAATGTGAGGGCTCATAAGACCACAGCCCCATCACAGGCTGCTCCGGGTTAGAGCAGGATGCATCCATCACCTTCACAGCATTAAGGACCCATGGAAGGTCCTGTTTTGTGACCCCTATGCCACCCTAGGGCTCATGCAGAGAGGAAGTTAAGTATGGTTCAAGTTATACCCAGGAGGACCCCTGGGGATCACTGAAACCTAAGGTGTTATTTGGGTTTTTCTTTTTCACTCTCTTACAAGTGTAAAGTGGAGTTTTCCAGAGGCTACAGGACATATGTCAAGGGACCGAATACACAGCAGATAAGCGAATCCAGCTGTCTTCTGCGAAGTCAGACACTGGCTGGGCATGTTGGCTCACGCCTGTAATCCTAGCACTTTGGGAGGCCAAGGTGGAAGGATCGCTTGAGGCCAAGAGTTCAAGACCAACCTCAGCAAGAGCGAGACCCCATCTCTACTAAAAATAGAAAAAATTAGCCTTCCCAGCTACTTGGAAGGCTGAGGCAGAGGGATAACTTGAGCCCAAGAGTTTGAGGTTGCAGTGAGCTACCATGACACCATTGCACTATTACCGGGGTGACAGAGTGAGACTCCATCTCCAAAAAAAAAAAAAAAAAAAGACATTAAAGAGATTTGCAGCAATGTAAAAGGTTGCCACTCTTTTCACTCCATTTTAAAATTTTTTTTAGGAAAACATTGTTTTTTTAAATAAAACTGTGTCACATTAACATGCAATGAACTTATTATTGCTATATTTACATTAATTAATTAACAAATATTTCTAAATTTTCCAGGTTTCATTTCTACTATCATAAATTTTGAGAGATCTACCTCCTTGAGGTACTCAATTAATTCTAAGAGTGCAATGGGCCCTGAGACCAAAACTTTGGGAATCACTGCTGTGTCAGCTCTGAAGCCAAATCCCCTTGGGTCAAATCCCTGTTCCTCTAATTACCAACTGTGTGACTTTGGATTAGGTTCCAAGCTTCTCTGTGCCTGTTTCCTCATCCATAAAACTGCAATAATGATAAGGATGCTGTCGTGAAGATTAAAGGAGTTGCTCAGGTACAAGGCTTGGGAAAGGTGCCTAGTTAGTGTTCAACAAGTGTTAGTTAACATCAATTCATCCAACAAACACTCATAGAACCACTGCTGTGCACCAGGCATTGTGCTAGACTCCAGTGACATAAAAATGACTAATTCACAGTTATGATCCTTAAGGGACCCGCAGTGGGAGGAGGAGACCCAGAGAAACAGAGCATGTCTGTGCAGACTTGGCCAAGACCCGTGGAACTACGCAGCCAGGACCGTCAGCAAAGGAATTTAAACATCTTGCCCCAGTGAGATGCTGCTGAGACAGATCCCTCAGTGAGTCCAGAATGTTCTGAACTTGAATATTTGTCAAGGATGTTTATAGAGCTGAGGCTTTATGAAAGGAGGGCTGGCTAGGAGTCTGGTTACTAGGGACACTCCTTCTCAGACTTGCTTTAACAACTTACTCAACAAACAGCAAACATCTGCTGTGTTCCTGGCACTCTGCAGGGACAGAGGGACAGCAAGATGATTAAGATCCACCCTTGCCTTGAAGGAGCTCCCGAGCTGAGGAGACATACTCTGACTGCGGCTGTGCACCACAGAAAATGCATGAAAAGGGATGCTGAAGCCATGTAACCTCTCTGACTCTGTCTCTTCCTCTATGAAATGAGCATAGTACAACGTATTAATCAATAACTGGACAAGTTTCTTCCTGACCTAACATCCTAATACTCTATTCAAATGTTAGAGGTCTTCTTAGAAACGTGTTTGAAATTTGAGGGTCATTGTCATCATCATTAACCTTGAGGTGGCTGTGCTATGGTGAACAGTAATATTTCTACTTTATAAACGCAGATGCTGAGACTCAGGAGAGGCTAGGTCTTGCCCACAGTGAGTCCCGCCTCAAGAAATAGAAGAATTCATAAGTAGAGAGGGCTTCAGGCCTCTTCAGAGTCTATGAGAAAGACGTTTTTCAACATGAGTGAATTTTGCAAATTCCTATTTGGGATTTAAAATTTAAGCTCGCTTGGCTGGTTATTGCTAATAATTTCCCTAGCTCTTATTACCACATTTTCTCCTTTGTATAGTTCTCCTCTTAAGACAAAAATTACATAGGCAACTATACTATCTAACACAATGTTATTGCCTTAATTATTTCATCAATTTCCTCAGATAACAATAAACACTAAGTTTATTCTCTTAGCATAACCACAAATGTAAGGGTCACATAATTTGGCATAATATGCAATTTTATTTTAGAATTTGGAGTTTAACATCCTGTACCTTACAATGGCATTGTTGAAATCGTCTGGAATTAGCTAATATTTATAGAACTATGCAAGAACTTGATTTTATTTCTTTCCTATATGCAGAGAAACATCTGAGCCATCACTTATACTTGTATAGGGAACATTGATTCTAATTACTTGAGTATTGTATTTCCAGCTTAAATGTCTGTACACTGGTGGCAAGCATTTTGCTAACGGAATGCTTTGGTAATCAGCCAAAGCTAAAAGAAATTTAGGTCAATCAAATGTAAGAGAGGCTCAATGTAGGGTTTTACGCTATAATTTTCCTTTTATAAAACAGCATCTATAAATTTGGAGGTGCCCATTTGGGACGTAGTTCCAGCCTGTGGGTCATTACTGACTCAATGCCACGACTGTGTAAAGCCTTTTTTACCTTGCATTGTCTCTACTTCTCCATCCCAAAGTCGTCACCATTATACTTGATCAACAATGGCCTACTTTTTTTTTAAGTACGAGAAGATTCTTAAGGGAAAGTCTTCACATATTCAGCTAATTATCTATCATCATCATGAAATGATGAGTTCCACACAAGCACATTTTCCAGAATTCTAAGTTCTGTCAATTTTTGCCTCTGTCACAATGCCTGTGTCTGTATATTCCCCTTGTTCTTGCAAATTACTTCTAATCAGCTACTTCTCGTTTCCAGCGGCCTGAGTAATCAGATAATCAATCTTCTTGGAATTATTCATAAAATAAGGGCAATCAAGGTCAGAGCAAGGACCGAGTCCCAGTTAGCTTGAAGGATGCTATAAAGTGTAAAATCTCAAAGCTAGACACTGTACCCAGGGAGATAATCAAAGTGACCAGTCTGGCCGTTTCAAGAACAATAAATCATCAGTTCCATTCTATGAATATTTATTGACTCAAGAGCATGGTTTAACTTAGTCAGATGCACGAGACTGTCTCTTTCCATCAGCTCAGGCTAGCCAACCTCTTCACCCTTTCCTCGGATGACTTATCCTGAGTTTTCCATCTGAGGCTCAAGGTATAATCTCTCAGCCTCATATAAAAACCACTTTCTTCCCCCTCACCCCAAAGCACATATCAAGAGTCTAGCTTTCTTCCAAGCCTGGGAAAGGAAGCTGGATGACGCCACGTAGGATTGCCTATCTGGGACAGGAGCCTCCCGGGTGGACGAGACAGAAGATAAGGACACAGACGGATTGGCTATGGAGGATGTGGGTTTAAGGTATGAGGCCACAGTTCCCGTACTCCAGTCTGCATCCGAATGCCTGTGTCCTGGGCCCCACTGTTAGATATTCAGCTTCAGAAGATCTGAGATTCAACCAGAAACTGCGATTTTAATTCGTACTCTGGGGGATTCTGATATGAGAGGTTTGAGAACTGTTCTGGGAGCCGAGTTTCGAGCAGTTCTGTTCCCAAAGGACATGGGGCAGCCAAATCCAAAGCAGACGGTGCTTGGGCCACCCCTGCAAGGGAGCGAGAAGCCCGCATTCTGATTCCGAGCAGCGTTTGTACAAAAGCCAGAATAATTTGCTTACTGAAAAGGAAAACATCAAAGATGGAATAAAATGCATATACGTCTGGGGTACTGTAACCTCATTTAACAAGAAAATTCTGGCAACAAAGAGAGCTACCAGATTCACTTCCAGATTTGAAATGACACCAGAAGGGATCAGCATGCCATCTGGGAGATGAGGTTAATAGCAAAGTATCTCGCAGGGACAGAGAGTTTGGGAGTCTTTAACACACAAGAGACACAAGAGACGAACTTGAACAGATCATGCCATCCCTTGGATGGAGCACATTGAATTTAACACAATTACTTTAGATCAGGAGGTTCTTAGCTCAAAAATCATTCTCAAACGGCACCTCTCTCTTTGGGGACCCTCACCCATGTCCCACCTCTCTCTTTGGGGACCCTCACCCATGTCCCAGGCTCTGTGTCCACTGTCTTCCTAGGGCTCAGAGTCCCTCGGGGACCCACCCAGCTGCAGCCTGGCAGGCAGAGCTCCCATAGCCCAGATTTCCCCTTGCTCGCCCCACCTTCACCCACCCAAATTCCCCTCCTTTCAGAACTGCTCCATCAGAGAACTGTCAGGGAAACCGTATTTGATAAACGTCCCCAGAGCCACATACTAACTCCCTAAAATGTGAAAGGCAAATAATGTATTAATCCAAAGGAATGGCGCTTGATCACTTCAAATTTTATGGAAGTGGCCGCCTCTCCCAGACCCTCAAATTGTCCTGCCTAGATGATGTTTTCTCTGCGTGGCAAGATACATAAAGCCAGTTCCAGCTACCAATCACCAGCGTCGATTGTTTCCTCTGCACCAGCGCTATTCTAAACGCCTTAGTGTCCGAACTCGTTTAATCCTCATACAACCCTAGGAAAGGGGTGTGATTATTGTCTTGGATTTGCAGATGAGGAAGAAAGTGAGAAGTGACGGGGTTCCAGAATTCACTTTACTAAGTTTAGTGTGGGGTGTTCGTAAGGGGTGGAATGCGAATTTAAATCTAGGTAGTGTGGCTGGAGCGCTGGCTCTTAGCCACAGGCTGCACTGTCGTTAAGATTGGAAGTAGCCCTGGACTCTTCTAAATCAGTTATAGCTGCATTTTTTTCTATGCAGATGAGAATTATGATTCACCAATTTTTCTAGACAGCTTTGATTATTTCCCTTAAACATAGAAAAGAATCACTTTGGAATTCTGCTGTCAATTTGCCCAACTTCTTTGTTACTACTACAAGCCCAATATCACCTCCAAAGCGATCCTTGAATATTTCTGCTCCATTCTGGATGGTCCAACCCCATTGTCGGCCTCAAAATAAAGGTTCTGAGAGTTGCTCTGCCCAGCCTCAAGGCAAGTTCCAGTTATATTTCTCAGACTAGAGAAACGTCAGGCCAACTGGTAATTATGCATTACTAACTGGCTCCCTGCTGGTTTTCCTCTGTTTCCAGCCAGGCTCAGCCTTCCTTCAGCCTTTCTCACTGTACATGTCCGTGCCCATAAGGCTGTAAAAAGCAGGGCTGGGACACTACTGTACTCATGTAGATGGTCAAAACAAAGAGTCTTCTGGCCACGGGAATGACAGAGGGCTTCCCCAGGTCATGGAGCTCAGTCTTTGATTTGGCTAAAGCTGGTCTAGATGACCAGGGAATAAACAATCTTGGTGTTATGTGCAGAATGGCTCGACCCAGCAAGGCTGGTTAACAGCTCTGTTTAACCATTCAAAACTTAGTATATCTCCAGAACGGTCAACAACCATTAGTCAAGAGCATGGATATTAATAGTATTCTACCTCCCTATCCACAGCTACTAATATTCTTTCCAGAACAAGACACTCTGCAGGTCAGTGTTGGGAATGTGTTTGAAATTGATGCCACTGACGTGTTAAAACAATGTTTTTTGCACTTTTTATTTTAGAGATTTTTGAATATACACAAAAGTGGTCAAAATAATATAATGAGGCCCCAGTACCCATTGCCCAGCTCAACAGCCATCGGTCCTTGGCCAATCCTGCCCCATCCACTCCCACATCTTCAACCACCCCCTACCAGACATCTTATCTTATTATTGCATTGGAAGGTATGTTATAATGGCATGCGTCTCTAAAACAGTGGTTCTCAACTGGGGGTGAAGTTGCTCCCCTGGGGACATTTGGCAATGTCTGGAGATACGTTTGGTTGTCACAACTGGGGGAAAGGTGCTATTGGCATCTGGTAGGTAGAGACCAGGGATGCTGTTACACATCCTATAATGCACAGACACACCCTCCATCACCAACAAAGAATGACCTCAAAACATCAATAGTGCTGAGACTGAGAAATCCTGTTCTAAAAGATACAGATTTTCTAAAAACATAACCACAATGCCATTATCACATGTGAAAATAATAAATACTATGATATTTTAATAAAGTATGAGGTGCCCAGGGCAGGAATTGGGCCTTTCATGCGTATGGCTTTTATTTGAAAGGTAAAAAGATCTCCATGGGAATATGTATTAAGATCTTAAAATAGCTCTCAACAATTAACTCACAGGGTGTCAGCGAACTCATCCGTCCTCAAGCTACTTCAGGAATATCAATTATGATTCTCATTTTCAGATGAAGGCAATGAAAAAAGGAGTCCCACTTTATAATGTTACTTCAAGTTCCCTCCTGTGTGAGCTCCACTTCTATTCACGGAATCTTTAAAATATAATATATAGAAGGTTACAGTTTGAGGCCCGGGGGCTTCTCTACTTTTCCAAAGAGCACACAGCTGGTTTCATCTACATTTTTACAGAATTCACCAAAGTATTTTTATTTCATGTTTTTTCACAAAAGAAAAATTCATAAAAGAGATGTGAAAAATATAAAGCTACAGAAAATGACTTGCTGCTTGCACATTTCTGGAATACTAAGAAATAAACATAATACAAATATGGATTTTTTTCCATTGAAAATTCAGGGCCTTATTTCCATTCAGGGCAATAGGCAAAGCATGTGCAAAGACCCAGGACTGAGCAGGAGGGACCCTGCTGGCTGAATAAATGACTGGTGGTGGTGAGCAGTGGTTTGATGGGCAGGAAAAGGTGAGAGAAGGAGGATCCTGAAATCCAGAAAGAAGAGTTAAGTCTTCGTTCCAATGATCAATATGGAGCTCTTGAATATTGCTGAGGAAGCAAGTGGGAATGGCTAGGTTAGGGTTGGGATAGGGAGAGGTTTAGGAAAAAAAAAGTCATGTTCACAAAAGTTAGCAATGTAGGGAAGAATTATTCCCACTACATGGAGGGTGATTGATCACATCTTGTCCTACATGGAAAGGCATCCAGATGCCTGAAAGCACTGGGTGACCACCAAGCCTTATTGCTATTGCCGAGAACCTTTCAAGACAATAGTAATGGGAGCTAAAGCAGAGAGGTTAGATGAGGTTACAAATAGTTAATCTGCTGCTTTTAAGGAGCTGCCTTAAAAAAGAGAGAGTCACAAACAAATCATAACGTCATTCCAGAAACAGAAGTGGAGACCTCAGGGTGGTAATCAGTTCTCATTTCTCCTCTTTATTTTTGTTGGGGTTTTTTGGCCAAGAGGCATTGAACTCTCTATTTGGAGACAATTCCCCAATGTGTGGGTGTTGATAGGAGATTTCCCAAGGGGGAAGCCAAGGGACCTCAGATAATTCCCTCTGCCAAAGTTCTTTAAGGCTGAATCTTGACCTCAGCTCAGCCAATCAGAAAATCCTACCTAGGACTTTGTGTCTTGAGGGAGACAGGTGTGAGATGACTCTTGGTGGCAGTGGTGGAGGCAGGAGCCTGGAGTAGGAGGAGGCCTAGGAGTGGTGGTGCCTACAGCAAAGCCCTAACCGGAGCACAGTGTGACCTCAGCTTTGTCCTTGGTCATCATGTCCACCCTTGGTTCCTGTTTCTTTTTTGAGCCTGACCTTTTGATTTTCTGATGATTCTGTGAATTACTTATGTCCTTCCAATGCATTCCTTTTTTTGCCTGAGTTATCCAGAGTTGGCTTTTATATTCTATAGATAACACTTCTGATGGCCTGTGTCATTGCAGAAAGACGGTTCAACACACAGATAGAATGACCTGAGTTCTGAAGGACAATAAATAATAATAAGAACTTAGAGCAAGGGCTTGCATGAGGATCTCAAATACCAGTGACAAAGTTTATTATTCTACATTTACATGCCACATAAGCAAATTCACAAGTTTTCTAAATAGCAATCTTAAGAATTTATCTTGTCTTCTCTATTTTCCGGAAATCATCAAGCCCATCTTCAGAAATCAAAGTTCAGTGTGCATGTGAAGAGCTTCACTCAATCAAGGAAGGGGATAAAATCTAGTATAATCATCACATGCAGTTTGCCACTGAGTGCTATAAATACAAATGTCTGCTAATCTGTTCACAGACACTGTAAAAGAGAAAAGCGGAAAAAGAGAGAAAGAGAGCGAGTGAGCGAGAGAGAAGATGTGCGCAAAGGCTCTATCCTAAGTGAACAGTGACACCTCTGTTAACTCAGGTGCCTTCCTTCCTAAACACTAGGATTGACTTTCATGCCCTACAGGTGAAAATATATACTGAGACAATTTGGAGGAGGGCAACGTAGCAACAGATCACAAGATTTTTAAATAGACTCTTGTTGATCCTATTTTATACTTAGGAATCTGCACAACAGAGCAATGATATAAACATACAGTGTGTGTACCAGCCAAGAAAAAAACCCCTAGAATCAACATAAATAGCCATCAAGAAGGAGCTAGTTAAAATATAATATTCCATACAATAAAATACTGTGCAACCATGAAATGAGGCAGATGTAATAACACACTGTGATGCCCAAAGTACATCATCAGGTTAAAAAAAATGCAAGTGCAGATATATAGCATGATCCTACTTTTTTGAAAACAAAGACATATCAGTTGATATACCTCCACCGTCAGGGTTGCTGAGAAGGAAATCAACTGATATCTGTCACATTTTTATAAGTACAGTATAGTAAAAAATATTCTGGAGGTTTATAGAACATAATGTTAACATCCCTCTGAGAAATGGGGCTGGGAAGGGGTGAGCTGTCATTTCGTTACCCTGAGTCTAAATAATTTTTTAAATTTTTTTTAAATCAAAAGTGCTATGATTGTTCCAGGTAGAAAAAGTTGATTTGAGTCTGTAGACTATTCAGGAAACTCTTCAAATGGGTAATTATTACTCATAATTAGTGTGATGCATGGATTATACTGATTTAGAGCAATATTGATTTGAGATGTATTATAATTCTGAGTTTGTGGGACTAAGCTATAACCTGTTGATTTTTGTGATTTTTTTTTTTGAGACAGAGTGTCTCTCTGTTGCCTGGGCTACAGTGAGTGCCGTGGCGTCAGCGTAGCTCACAGCAACCTCAAACTCCTGGGCTCAAGCAATCTTTCTGCCTCAGCCTCCCAAGTAGCTGGGACTACAGGCATGCGCCACCATGCCCAGCTAATTTTATATATATATATATATTTAGTTGGCCAATTAATTTCTTTGTGTTTTTAGTAGAGACAGGGTCTCGCTCTTGCTCAGGCTGGTTTCAAACTCCTGACCTTGAGCAGTCCTCCCGCCTCGGCCTCCAGAGTGCTGAGATTAC
>CAUYRT010059631.1:0-21426 GCA_963574885.1 Lepilemur ruficaudatus | reverse complement strand
TTTTTTTTTTTTTGAGACAGAGTCTCACTCTGCTGCCCAGGCTAGAGTGAGTGCCGTGGCATCAGCCTAGCTCACAGCAACCTCAAACTCCTGGGCTCAAGCGATCCTCCTGCCTCAGCCTCCCAGGTAGCTGGGACTACAGGCATGCGCCACCATGCCCAGCTCATTTTTTCTATATATATTTAGTTGGCCAATTAATTTCTTTCTTTCTATTTTTATAGTAGAGAGGGGGTCTCACTCTTGCTCAGGCTGGTTTCGAACTCCTGACCTTGAGCGATCCGCCCGCCTCGGCCTCCCAGAGTGCTAGGATTACAGGCGTGAGCCACCGCGCCCGGCCCTCATTCTCTTACGTATTTATTCATTTACTTGGAGTTGCCCCAAACATACAACCTTTCTATCTCTGTTCATTCCCTCACGCTGTTTCCTTTTTTTCTACCTATTTTTGTGACCAGAAAACTCCTAAACATCTTAAAATCCTACCCAGATGATGCACGTTCCCTATCTGCCATTTGGTGTTGCAGCTGCCCACCAGGCCCTGTTTGATCCCTGACATATCACCTTCTCAACACCCCTCCTGCGTGGCTGCCAGCTCTCTGGTGCTGTGGTCCCGCCCTGTCTTAGTTGCAGGCTGCTAAGTCCCACAACCTCCACCAAAGCTGCCGCAGTGCTAGTGCTTATATGTTCAAGGAAAATTTCCTCCCTGAGTAACCAAAGCCATTTGAGACTTTTTGTGAAAGCTTGCTTATTCTACTCATCTCTCCCTTCTCCTACAGTCATCGGGGCAGTCAACTTGAAGACTAACTCAGAAAATATTTAAAGAACACCACCTTGCATATCCAAAACTTTGCCAAACACCTACTCTGTATAGTATTCAGCTGGATGCAATAATACAGAAAGAAAGGTACATTCCCACCAGAAAAACAGTATTCATTACAATTCAAGAAAGACTATAGGCCGGGCGCGGTAGCTCACACCCGTAATCCTAGCACTCTGGGAGGTCAAGGCGGGAGGATCACTTGAGGTCAAGAGTTCAAAACCAGCCTGAGCAAGAGAAAGACCCCATCTCCACTAAAAAATAGAAAGAAATTAGCTGGACAACTAAAAATATATAGAAAAAATTAGCCAGGCATGGTGGCACATGCCTGTAGTCCCAGCTACTCGGGAGGCTGAGGCAGGAGTATCGCTTGAGCCCAGGAGATTAAGGTTGCTGTGAGCTAGGCTGACGCCACGGTACTCTAGCCCGGGCAACAGAGTGAGACTCTGTGTCAAAAAAGAAAAAAAAGGAAAGAAAGAGAGATTATAATCACAGAATGTGCATGTGGTTATTGTAATTCAAGGAGTAGCACCAAGTTGGTGACTAGGATTTTAGTCTTAGAAGACAGTTCCCCATGGGTCTTTCTTATCTTTGCAAACCTGGGCAGAGGCACAGACAGCCTTTTCTCTCTTTTTGAGAATATTTATGCGGTGAAAAGTTGAAAGACAGAAATAGTGTCTTCTTCTGAAGCAGAGGGCAGAAATGCTTGTTGCACAAAATAATAAAGGTAATGTCTCCCTCCTGTGCAAAAGTTAGGGAGGTTTGCTTGCAGACCCATTTATTATCCAATATTGGAGTTTCCTAAACTCAGGGTTCCTCAAACACATGTGCAGCATCCAGGACCCCTCTGTGCTGCTCCCATGGGACTTGGGGGACAAAGGAACTGACGTGAGCATGGAGCACGTGCCACTTGCTATGCGGAGAGTAATAAAGTCCTTTGTCTCTGACCCAGCAGTGTTGTGTCTTCATGAATCTGTGGCAGGCTAAAGTGTTAGCTTGAAAGCAAGCTCAGAACCTTCACAGTTCTTGACATTTAAAGGAAGTCCAGGAGCTATTTCACGGGTCCTGACATTCTCTTGAGCTAAGACATGCAGACTTTGTGTAAGTTAACCAGAAAGACATTCCAGAAGACAAAGAGAAGTACAAGTAGACGGGCATGGAGGCTTCACCACACAACACATCTAGGAAAATTCAAGTAGAACAGGATGGCCAGATCACCACAGAGGATTTGTAGCCGTCAAACTAGATCAATGTACTCAATTACCCTTAAGGTCTATTTTGAGTAAAATTTTTAACAGTATTAACCACAATCTTTGAATTAACTAATGCAGTGCTTCCCAAACTGGTGTCAAAGAGAAACTGTGTAGTTTTCTTTGTAATGTAGTGCTAATCTGTATGCCAAAAAAAATAGACTTTCCTTGCACAATTAAGTTCGTTTGTTAATGGCAAGCAAAGTTCAATACTTGTTTTTACTCAAGCTCTTCTGGATACTTTAATACATCGATAAATATTTTGAATCACCAAACGGAAACCTTAGCATACAGCCCAGCCCAGCTATTCTGATCAGCTATCCTTTATTTGGGAGAACTCTGATTAGCATTTCCCAGAATCATGGTTCTACCCATCCTGATAGGAGTAATGTTTGTCTAATCCATTTTAAAATCACTAAAACTTTATAAGCAAACAAATAAAATTATAATTGAATAAAATTAATCTTTGGCTGGATTTCCTTTGGAAATATGTCTGTGTGGTTAGGATTCTGTGGTCCTAGATCTTCATGACCTAGAGATAGTGACATTCTACAGAGGCTTGTGTGCTTGTGTTCTCTGCTCCAGTGACCTACAAAATAATAAATCATTCCATCTATTGCACAGGAACATTTAAGTCATACACCTAATCTCTAGTTGACTAAACTGTTGTAAGATAAATTTATATACTACTGAAAATATATATATATAGCACAATAGAACACAGAAGTTTTGAGGTTTACTGTACAATTCGGACATTATTTACTTTGCTAAAGAACGCACTTAGAGTTTTATTACACTCCAGGTCATTGAAAATACAGTATAAGCACACATATTATTTTAATGTGGAAATATATATATGTAATAATATATGTATTATATGTGTGTTTATATATATCATATAGACTTTAGGAAACATGTAGGCAAAGTTCTTTTAATTCTAAAACAAAAAGAATGAGGAAGCCAAGTAGGACAAGGTTGATAGCCCTTTTATTGTTGGCCACTTTATAGCTGAAACAACGGTTTAGTCACGTTGACAAGTACACACTAAAATAAAAAGTAAATAGCATTTCCTTAAAGTTTGTATTTCCTTAAAATTTATATTTCCCACATTGAAAAGCTCCATTGGCCAAAAATATTTGGAAGATTTTTTCATCATCTGCTTCAACATGTCGAATGGCAGAGATTCCATGTGCTGACTCTCAGCTGCTTTGAGAAAAGGGATTATAACCCATCACTAGGTTGTAAATTGAGCATTGAACCCCCTACCCCTGGCACAATGTTATCACATAGAGGACATGCAGTCAATAAATGAATTTTTTGCCTTGTAACTGACTTGATAACTATATTGTACAATTTTAAGTACATTTGCTGATTTCTATGAAATGCTCTACCACCAATCTGTTAATTCAGATGAATCAGCAAGTTCATCAGAAAAACAAAGAAAATGCAGAAGAAATGTTTAAATGATTTATCATAAGAAATTACTAAATTACTCAAATCCTGAGGATTATATAGAGTTAAACGTGACAACACAGCAAACATAGATAATATTCTGTTTACATAGATTTTACATTTAAGTTGAAAAGCAAATAAATGTATCATTACAATTCTCCTTTAGTAAAGTCATGGGTAGAGTTTTACAGTATTCATTTATTTCAACTCCGAGCTTCTTATATGAAATAGTATTTATTTCACATAATCCTCTGGATCTTAACAAAGGAATACTTTGTTATTTAAAATGTCATGCTGGTAAGGGAGGAATTCACGCTGAAACCAATAAAAGTTGTTCAACCACATAGGCAAATTCTCTTTCCCTCACAGTGACTCTGTCTCCCGCGTTCACATGCTTTGTTCTTCCGTTTGTTTGTTAGTCGTGGTGTCGCCAGGATAATCCTCAGCCGTAAAGTCCTCGTCCCCAATTTGTGTGCATGGGGACTGGCTGCCACAAAGAGCCCTAAATTATTTGTGCATATTAGCCCCACATTATGGCCTTTCGTGATGAGGGGAAAAAAAAGATTCCCAGCCTGAAAGAATTTATTGTCTATATGGGGGACAGTCATATGCAAAATTAACTGTTCTACAAAACGAAATTCATTGACTCATCCATTCATTAAGTGGCTAAGCAACACTTACTTACCGCATGAGAAAGTACAGCTTCTGTGGAAGACAACGTGATATAAAGGCGAATGGAATACCTCCGTCACCGTAATGCCTCTTCCTCCCTGGCCTGTTCTGTAACCTCTGCGGTGGCCCCAGCCCGGCCCTGCCTCTCCTCAACAAGCACAGAAGACGCCCCTCCACGGTCTTCCCCAGGACTCTCCAGCCGAGAGACAACTGTCCAATCTTACTCAAGCACAAATCTGTTCCTGTAAATTCGCTCTTCCAATACTTTTAATAGCACCCCATAACCTATGGAGTAAATTATAAATTCTCTAATTGACAACAATTTAAGGACCTTGATATGTTGGCCCTGTCTCTCTTTCCAGTCTTAAAAAGCTAACATGAGAGGAGTGACTTAGATTGCCCCAGGCCTTTCACAGGTGTCGTTTCCCACACAGCACCCCGTTCACAGCCAGGAATGACCTTCACGGTAACACTGTCGCCTCCCAGAGCACGGCTGCGTGTTCTCCAGCATGTTTCATGTTCCTCCTGGACACACGCAAGCCTCTCTCTCTAAGCCCCTGACATCTAGGTGGAGACAGGCACCTGGCTGCGGCCTGTGGAATGTGGACAGACTGAGCTTATTTCTAGGCCTGGTCTGTAGAAGATCTCCCCTACTCTCTCCCTCTCTCTTCCCCCCAGTGGTCAATGCGGAGACCTGTGAACGGACAAAGTCACCCCAGGACAGAGCGCCCAAAACCACCCTGCCCCCGGGCTCTCACCCCACCTGCCCCCTGCCCACCCACTCCAAACCAGATTGGACTGGATGTTAGGAAACATTCTGTTGCTATTATTTTAAGTCACTGAGATTTCAGGGTTGGTTTGTTATTGCAGTGTAAGCTAGCTTATTCTAAGCTAGCCAGAAATTAACAACATTCTTTTAGACATGAGAAAGCTAAGATTCCGAAAGGAAAATGCCATCAAAATGCATATGGTTAGTAAGTAGAAGGACTATAAACACAGGTCTTCACTTTGAGACCATTTACGTGTCCCACTTGACCCTCCCTTCCTCCTCCCGTGCAATGATCCCCGCATGCATCGTTTTACCCAGCTACACTGAAATGCTTCCTGCTCCCTAAACACACAGTGCACTTCCTCACCTCCAGCCTTTGTCCACAGCACTAACCATGGAGAAGGCTCTTCCCTCATCTACATGCTTTGAAACCCCCCCCCCCCCGTCAAGGTCTCTCTCAAACTGTCCCCACGAGAAGCGTTCCTGGTGCCGTTGAACTGCACAATTCCTCCCACCTCTGTGCTCACTTGGCATCCTGTCTCTTGCTTTCTTATAGCTCAGATCTGCGTTGGTCATCTCCCTCATTAGACCAAAGGCTCCTCAAGGACAAAGATCATGCTTTATTCCTGTTTACACAACCTACTCTATCTAGCTCTGTACCTTACATAGTAGGCGTTCAATAAACGTTTGAATTTAGTTAAATTCACATTTTAAAACCTTTAAAAATTATAATATATTTTCTACTTCTGTTAATTATTTTAAATGATCCTGGCTCCAAGACATAACATACAAGGTGTTACGACGTCTCTTTTGAAAGTGCTCCTTCAGTAGTAGCATTTCAAAGAGAAAAGAATCGAAAAAGACACTGTAAGCAGCATTGGGTTTCACACTACTTTGCACATAAGTCACCCAATGATCACGTCGAATGAACAAATGTGGTGGTTTAACTGTTTAATCTGTCATCAGTCCGTGCATGGACTTACAGCGAATGTCATGACAGTCACTTCTGCTAATACTACAGAAGGATAATGCATACAAAGGATCTTGCGGACATGGTGTCCACTTTGATCTTCTTTTTAAATACAGTGCTTTAGTTCTGATTTTTAAAGTGTACTTTGAAATTCTCTGATCTTCTCTAATGAGCCACTTGATTATATAAGGCCTTGCTTCATGTTTTAGAAACGAATTTGCTTTGCAGTGTCTACACTGCCGGAGCTGGACTTAGGAAATGGGATTGTGGAGCAGATTATTAACAGCACTTGTTCTTATTTTACTTTTGTTACCACAAACCAATTTACTTCAGAAATTTTTACCTACTAAACACAAAGTATACAAATTAGAGCGTGTCTTTAAAAATGAATTGCTTCTAAATAAACTTTAGGTGCAATTTGAATTATGATACTTATTACAAAGGGTTGTGTCTCCTTCCATTTGGCACTAGTGACAAAGGTTAAAAATGCGTTTCTATAAAATACCGCATAATTAAACAAAGCAATTTTGTAGTTACCTACTACACATTGGATAAATTCCAAGTTTTGTAATTATTTTAACCTATATATGATCTACTTATACAAAAAAAGTAAGTCCAAAGGGTAAAAGAATAGATTTTCTGTTCAGCACAATTTAGTTTTGTTCTCATTGCTTGAAATTTGTCCAGCTACTCTTGTTTAAAAACAAAATTAAAATTACAAACAACAAACTATTTCCTGTTACATGTATCTCTCTCCTCAAGTAACCATGCAGGTAGCTATAGAATGTCAGGCTCTCTGCTTGAGCATTGCTAAAATCCAGCACCAAAATGAGACATAAAGTAGTACCTGGCATGTAGAAAACTCAACCCCCACCATCAATAGGTGCAAGAATAATGCTTAAGGAGAAGTTAAATGAACTCATTATAATAATCTGATAGAGACAAAAATCTGTCAAAGGCAAATCCTTGTTTCCCAATAGGATCAAATTACACTATTAAGTAGGCAAATTCCCACCATTCCCCCTGTGTTGAACTTTTGAAATTTGCAATCGAAACTGCACACCACCCCCACATCTTTTCAAAGTACCAAGGTGACAGGCTCTCCCACCAAGGTCCCAGCTGCCTCAGGGTCTGCCT
Source organism: Lepilemur ruficaudatus (assembly GCA_963574885.1). Taxonomy (NCBI): domain Eukaryota; kingdom Metazoa; phylum Chordata; class Mammalia; order Primates; family Lepilemuridae; genus Lepilemur; species Lepilemur ruficaudatus. Next base: position 14,362 of record CAUYRT010059631.1, on the reverse strand, counting down.
CCACTTCCCCTCTACCACACTAAGAAGGACATCGTCTGTGGATAACTCCACAGAAGGAATCCATTCTGCATAACCCAACACACTCTCAGATGAACAAGAAAGAACAAGAACTCTTTTTAAAACCATCCTTCAGAGTTTCCAGGTCACGGATGAATTTTAAAACCATAGTGATGGCCAAGTCCTTTCATCAAATATCCATGATATACCTTAGGCATTTTTCTATGTACTCATCCTAATACCCCCGCCAAATTTCACCTCTGAGCAGGTGCCCTTGTTGATTACTTCATCGTTTTGCTATAAAAGTCGCGTTCTTGCTTTAGGCTCAGACCACCTCCCCACAGTACATTGAGCAAATGTCCCCGATTCCAGGACCCTGGGTGGAGATTCATAAATGAAAAATCTAGAAAATGATGACATCTGTTAAAGTTGCATTCAGATCTCACTGTTAGTACTTGATAACTTTTCCAGAAGGTCATTTTTACCTTTTGAAAAGTTGCAAAATAGGATGTGTCAAGCAGTGAGTTACAGCATCCAAGTCTGACATCCCTTGGGGACTCACCCCTCCATCCGAGCTTTCAGATCAAGAGAGAACAAGAGTCATTACGCAGCTACAGTGGTCCAGGCAAAGGCAAAGCAGCCTGTGTTTGTCTCAGCATTCCCTCTTTCTGAGATTTGGAACATAAATGTGTGATTAGATCATCTGAGCTCTACACGTATTGAACACCCAGTGTAAGTGTCAACTAGAAAACAATTTGGAGCAATAAGAAAAAAGAATATATTTGTTCATCACTTACTACGCCAGACAACTTACCAGGTGTTTCATAGAAATTGTCCTTTTTAATCTATATGAAAAGCCCTTTGATATTTTTTTCACATGAGGAAATTGAGGTTCTAATAATTTTAGTGACTTTCCCAAGGTCACTGAATAAGGAAGTGAGATAACGGGGCATCTGTCTTCACAGCCCAAGGTTTCTACTATGGCGTGTTATCTGCATGAATTTTAAGTTCAAATTGCTGAGTTTGTATTTCTTAACCTCTAAACTCTATTTCTTTCATCTGTAAAATTGTAACATTCCCGAAGTCACACTTCTGATAACTGACAATGGTGGGATTTGAATGCCGGATTTCTGGCTCTTTCCAACATACCACTGGAGCTTACTCTGCCAATTCCTTTCTTCCTCTAGTCTCCTCCTTCTCGAAACTTGGGGATCATGCTCAGGGCACCTTCCCCTCCCTAACACACATTCCATGTGTTAAAAAGACCTGGGAATTCTACCTTCAAAGTATTATTCGAATCCACCCCTCTCCCCAGCTCCAACTCTGGCTCTAGGACTAGTTACCATCCTCCCCAGCTGAGGCTGGGTGATCGCCCCCATCCATTCTTTCTCCCTCCAGTAGAGTTAGAGGGATCTTTTTAAAATGCAAATCAGGCCATGGTACCCCATTACTTAAAACTCTCCATCGATTTGTTGTCTCATGTGGGATTCCCCCCAGCATTCCTCCCTTACCCTCACACTCACTACTCATAGTTCTAGTCTTCAAAAATGTCAAGGTCTTTCCCACTTCAGGGGTTTCATTTGTGCTATTCTTCCTGCCTGGAGAGCTCTTCTTCCAAATATTTCATCATTCAGCTCCAAAGACACTTCCTCAGGGGAGATTTCCCTGCCCCTCTCCTCCCATTTAAACTGCGTCCCTCTCTTGCCCTCTAATAGGGACTGAATGATATCCCCCACAGTGTCATATGTTGAAGCCCTAAACCCCAGTGTGATGATATTTGGAGATGGGGCCTTTGGGAGGTGATTAGGGTTAGATGAAGTCATGGGAGTGGGACTCCCGTGTTAGGATTATTGCCTTTGGAAGAAGCAGCCTATCGCTTCTCAGCCCTTTGGCTAAGATCAAGTGAAAAAGCAGCCAGGGAATATTCACTCTCTCCTCTCTCTCTCTCTCCTCTCTCTCTCTCTCTCTCTCTCTCTCTCTCTCTCTCTCTCTCTCTCTCTCTCTCTCTCTCTCTCTCTCTCTGTCTCTCTCTCTCCCCCAGCCATGTGAGAACACAGCAAGAGGTGGCTGTCTGCAAGGCAAAAAGAGAGCCCTTACCAGAACCTAACCACGTTGACATCCTGATCTCAGACTTACAACTTCCAGAATTGTGAGAAAATAAATGTCTGTTGTTAAACTACCCAATCTATAGTATTTTGTTTTGGCAGCCTGAGCAAACTAATATACTCTCTTTCATAGTTCCCTATATTAGTTAAGATGTGGGTTAAGCAGCAATAACAAAGAGATCCAAAGATATAATGGTTTAACCAAGATGGAAATTTATTCCTATGCCACATTATAATTGATTAGTCCAAGACTGTATGGCAAGTTCTGCTGTCGCCATACATGGCTTCTGTCTTGGAAAAGCTGTGGTTTCAATTCTCATCCTCTTCCAGCCAGCAGGAAGGGGGAAAGGACCAAGGGATATATGTGATTCCTTTGCAAGCTGCAAGAGATGATAGATGTTTGATCATGTTCCCAGCCAAAACTCAGGCATTCTATCATTGAAAATGGATAGAATGGACATCGGTGAAAATGAGCAGCCTCCACAGTTTCTCTTCACCAAATATGTTTCAATTAGTAATTACATATTTATTTGGCTAATAATTTGTTCGATGGCTGTCCACTCTTTCAAACATAAGCTTGACAAAGGAGAAATATTATACATGTTTGAATAACCACGATGTTCCCACATTAAGCACAATTCCTAGAATATATTAGATAATTCATAGATATTTGATAATTGAATAAGTAGAAAAATGAGTTCTTTAAATATTATGCTATCTAATATGTCCTACCCTCCACTAAATATACTCCTCAGAGGATAAAGTGCATGTTCTGTGTGCATGGATACGTGTGTGTCTCCATCTGACCCTGCCAACCCCATGCTGCCTCCAGCCCTTGGCACCCATTTCTTCCCTGAAAGCCTTATCTTGGGCTTGTTAACACTCCATTGAAACATCTTTCTCAATCTAATATTGCATTTGTCACCACCTATCACTTCGTGTCATCCTTAGAATCCTTTCTGCCTTGGTTTCCCCCTTTTAACTAATGCTACTTCCAAACCCCTAACTACATAGTATAGTTATTTTGAGTTATTTCTACCTTTCTTTCATTTCTCTACAATGTGGTTTTACTCATGCATCCATCAATTCCTTCTTTCATTCAACAGCTATTTGAATATCCATTCTGTGTACTGTGTTAATCAGCAAGAATACAAAAATACATATTATAAGCTCACTTCCCTAAGGAAGCTCAGCATCTACTTGGGAGACAAGCTAGAAAATAAACAAATCAAATGCAATACAGCAAGTGCTGTAATAGAGATATGTTTAGAAAACTGCAGGAACACATTTAATGAGTACCTACATTACCTCATTGGATCTATTATACTGTTACCATCAGATCATCCCAACTTTAAAGATAAGAAAACTGAGAATCAGAGTTAAAGAATTTGCCCAAGGTTAGACAACTAGGAAGTGAGAAAGCAAATGCCAATTCAACACTATCTGGTAACAAACTCGCCACCTGTCCCTTGTTCAATACTCTAATGCAAATTCTATTCTATTCTAATACAAGATCTCTTAATATGGCACTCAGTTCTGCCTTTTCTTTTCCTTATCCACAAGCACCCACATCTAGCTAAGCCCCAGTAGCATCCTCAATAGATTCATATAATAGCCTCCCATGTTCTTTGCCTCAATCTAGAATCCTTATCAGAACAGTAGTCACTGCCAGGGGGAAGGCAGTACAGAGAAAAAACACCTGTGTTTGCTGGTGTTCCAGTTATGTATTGCTGCAAAGTTCTCCAAAAATCCATGGTTTAAAGCAACAATTTATTATCTCTCATGGTTCTGAGTGTTGACTGGGCACAGCTGGGTGGTTCTTACTCAGGGTCTCTCATGCAATTGCAGTCAGATGCTGGCAGAGACTGAAATTATAAGGTTCCTTCATTTACATTTCTGGTGCCAGGGCTAAGACAGCTGCGACAACTGGGGCCAGGCAGATGTCTCCATATGGTTAGCTTGGGCTCCCTCTCAGCATGGCCATCTCAAGATAGTTGGACTTCTTACCTGGCAGCTGGCTGCCCCCAGAAAAAAACAAACTCTGTTCTCTTATCTATAAAATGTTGAAAACAGTATCTATCTCATTGGGTTGCTATGAGAATTAAATGGATTTGAGTGTATAAAGTGCCAGGCAGGTACTCAGGAAATGTTAGTCCTCTTTCCCCATCATGTTCCACCCTTAATCCCAAGCAGGTGATAGAATGGGGTTTTTATAAAAGTTTGTTAAATGAATGAATGAATGAAACTATGCAATGCATGGAGCTTCCAAAGTAATCTTCCAACGCACTATTCATGATGTCACTCTCTGGCTTAAGATGCAGGGGATCTTTGAGTTGCTAAACACAGAAACTCTGGGCCTCACAACCTCTGCTTCCCTGTTCCCCATGCCTCCCCCAGACAGACCTCAGAGCTCCCTCGGCACGGGAGATGCTAGGATGCTAGGTGGGGTGGCCCCATGACCTACCATGTGCTTAAAGATACTCCCAGCTAGCACAAGAGCCAAGTTAAAAGGGCTCCCAACAGCCAAAGCTAAAGCATTTTAGCAACAGAATAAAGTATAATAGTGTTGTCTCGTAACCCAAAGTATAAAATAAATATCCATGAATTCATACTGATATGAATAACTGAGTAAATTAGTGAATGGGGGAGAAGAAACAAATCTCTTGTGCAAAATTCCAAATAATTTATCTAGATATTTCACCTTAGCTCTGGTCCATGCATAGTGACTTCTTTCCAAAGAATACAGTATGGAAAAGGGATTTTTTGAAAGAGTAATTTTTCAGTGGAGAAACTTGATAAACACTTCCCCAGCCAGGTGATGAAGGTCAACATCAATAGCTGTAGTCATGTTAACAGCATTTGCCCTTGATACGATGTGATGAGAATCACACTTCACCTCTGTGATCTTCCTCCCAAAAACCTATAGCCCCAGTCTAATCACAAGGAAAACATCAGACAAGTCTGATTGCGGGATGAGCGCTTGGCCCGTCTTCCCCAAAACTGTCAAGGTTGACAAAAACAAGGAAAATCAGAGAAATTCTCAAAACCCAGAGGGCCCTAAGGAGACATAAGGATGAATGTAATATGGTGTCCTAGATGAGATCCTAGCACAGAAAAAGGACATCAGGCAAAAACCAAGGAAATCTGAATAAACTGTAGACTTCAGTTAAAATAATATATCAATGCTGGTCATTAATTGTAACAAATGTGCCATACTAATTTAAGATGCTAATAATAGAAACAATTGGGTGCAGAGTATATGGAAAATCACTGTACTATCTTTGCAATTTTCTATAAATCTAAAATTATTCTAAAAAAATACAGTTCTATGGCCGAGCACAGTCTTCTGAGGCTCTATTAGTCACGGTGATTACCCGGGACAGCTCAGATGCTGGAGATAGAAGTGTTTCTGCCCGTGTTGGGCTGGAGCGTGGGCTCCACAATTTGGAATCACATCTGTGTACTCATCCAAGCTGCTCCCTGCCTGCATTCCCTTTTGCTCATGACACAACCGCCTTCCCAGTCCCTAAGCTCAAGATCTCAGAGTCAGCCTCTATCTTTTTTTGCCACCTTTTCTAAGCCCAGGTACTTCTAACTCAGAATTTTATCTCAAAGCCAGCATCTCGACTCGATACCACTGTCTGAGTTCAGGCCCTCGGTATCGGTCGTCGGCATGCCTTTATAATTCTCACCCCAGCCTCTCTCCAGTTTCTATCCCTCCTCTGAAGTCACCAGAATTAACTTCTCCAAACACGTATTTGATCCTGCCATCCTCCTGCATAAAAGTCCCCCAGTCCTTTGGTTAGAATGAACATTTGCTTGCACTGGTAGAAGGTTCTTCACACTCTCACCCCAACCCACGCTTCCACTTTCCTTCCCTACCCCTCCCTCTGACACACCTTACGCTGCAGCCACACCAGTTTGCTGCTGCACTGACACAGACATACCCTGGATTCTCCTGGCTCGCGCGTGGGCGGGAAGCTCCAACAGAAATGCTCCTGTCACCCTCTCCCGCCCCTGTGTTTTCCCGCTTGGTGAGCCCCTCACTCGACAAACCTCCTCTCAGAAGCTGTCTATGCTGGGAGCCGTTTCTCACTCCCTCAGAGATCATGCGTCTTCAGCACCTCACACTGACTGAGTAGACCACTCACGAGAAGCACCTCAAGTGCGTGAGGACCACGTGCCGCTCACCAGCGTCCTCCATGCCTACGACAGACCTGCCACTTGGGAAGTACCTGACTAATGCATGCTGAGCGCTTTCATTCTACCACTCACCACGACCCCTCTGGGTCACAACCCCTGGGGTCCCCTTGCCCCACCATGTACCACTACCTCCCACCCGCTTCAGAACCATCTTTTTCCAGTGATTGTGCCCCTGCTGGCTCGGCAGAATTGAAAAAGAACTGATACCATGAGCCTTGGCCACAGGCAGAAGCAAGAAGGCAACCCAACTGGTGGCTGTCCCTCTCCTTTTATGTAAAATATGTTTCCTGTGTCTCCGTTATATCCTGCCAGCGCTAACCCAGGAGGAAGTGGTAGCAGCCATCAAGGGAGCAAGAGAAACCGTTTGCCCTTCCTGATAGCTGCTGTGCCCATTGCTCCCTTTCTGACTAATCAGAGTTACAGACTCCAAAGGGTCTCCAAAGAGTACCCCTTGCCCGTCCTCAAGCCCAAAGGCTACTTTTCCCACTAACTGACATGTGTTAAAGTCTCTTCATAGCCCTTAGAATCTACAAAATGCTTCCTCAAAGTAGACAGATATATCATCAGGAACACAGGTAAGAAAAGAGAATCACTTAGGAATCAAATTTTAAAAATAGGTGAAATTATAAAATAAACTACCTCAAATAAATCATACAGAAATCCTAAACGTGTTTATTCAAACTGGTGTGAAAAAGTTTAAAGTTGGACCCCGACCTCTGAATACCAAATGAATATCAAAGGCTACATTCACTGATTGTTTTCCAAAGTTCTTTTTAAAGAACTATAAACTGTGTGCTGTGGCTTATGCTGATAATCCCAGCACTTTGGGAGGCTGAGGCAGGAAGATCACTTGAGCCTAGGCATTTGAGACCAGGCTGGGCAACATAGCAAAACCCCACCTCTTGCTATATATATATATATATATATAGATCTATATATTGATATATATAGATTGATATATTGATATATATATCAATATCAATAGCCCCACCTCTACAAAAAGTAAAAATAAATAAATTTAAAAAATAAAGAACTATATATTGATCACAATAAAGTTATTATTTATTTTTGTAAAATGTGTTCAATAATATGGATTATAAAGCCCTTCAATTTTTTTCTGTAGTTTTTTGGTTTGTTTTTCATATTTCTTAACCCTTCACCTAAATGGTAATTCTTCTAACTTCTTATTCTTCAAAACACATAAGGCCAAGGATTAGGGTTGGGAGCAGGAGTATTAACACAAAATTACTAGAAACCAGTGCTTGCAGTTGGACCCAATTATGCAGCAGTGTGTCTGTCAGTACAATACCACCCTCACTGAAGGCTACTAATTTTTTTTCTGCTGCTTCCCAAACCTGTTCTCTGTGATCCTAATAATATCTAATGTGGTGCTATACCCAAAGTAGAAGTTTAATGAATTTTAAAGATTAGCATTTTATATACTGTGACTTTCTTAATAAATCTCTATTAAGTTTTATAGTTATGCCAATGTGCAGAATAACATATTAATAAGAATCAAAATCAGAAAGATCACAGTTTTATTTCAATAGGTTCTATATCTGATCATTAGATAGCAATGATGTAAAAAGTGTTCTTTTCTTTCTTTTTATTTTTTTTTTTTTTTTTTTTTGTTCTCCAAACTGATATTTGCATCAGAGTTCACAGCTGATAACAGAGATTATGAATATTCTGGCTAAAATTAAAATGCCAAAACTGGATCTTCTGGATAATGAGAAACTGATTGCTTCTATTACTAAAGAGGAAATGAAAACAGCAATAGAGAAATTTGCAAGTAGCAAGCCTCCTGCGGTGATGAGTACCAGTTAGAATAGGATAAAGCTTTTGAGGGAGAATCAAAAGATCTGTAATGTAGGATTTATGAGGACTGTCGACTTAGGAGACCCATGAAAGCCCCACTGCAAAGGCCTTTGTTCTTATAATCTGTAAAAAGTAGCAACATTGGTCCTGTTTGCTTAATTAATTGCACCAGGGGGGGAGAAAATCCTTCCCGGTAGGAACTGGATAGAATAAATTCAGATTGAGATTGGTGGTGGTTTCCTGCGCGGCTGCACTTACAAAGCGTGCAAAATTTCTAATTTACAAGGGCCAAGAAATAGATTTAAACCTCCCTTCAATGGTATTTATGAATCTGCACAGAAGACCTTTATCATGTAAAAGAGAAATATTTACAAGTCTCTTAAGCAAATTTCATTTTCAAGAACTTTAGTAAATGAAATAAAAGGCATGAACCCCTTTTCAACTGTACCAGTTACCAGTAAAGTCTTTCTTTATTCCTGAGAGAAACATGTGGTGTATAGATGTCTTTTTGCTTCATTTGTTGACAAAAGAAGTTTATGTTCAATTTAATAGTGAAGTGATTCGAGGTAAAAGTCGAAAGTCAATCATCCTTGGTAACTGTATAGTTCATTTTACAGTAATGGGTTCACCCCGTTTTTCAAATTCCTTCTAAAACGTGGCCTCATCAAGCCCATCAGAATCCGCAAGTAAACACTTAACAACCACAACGAAAGACAAAAAACATAAAGTAATTTTGCTTAACAGCACTTAGCAAGTGGCAGAGAATAAAACCCAAATCTCTGCAGCCAAGGTAACTTTTGGACAGACAATATCCAGACATTCCTAAAAATATATCTGCAGTTGGTCATTTGTTTTTTCTCTTCAGTTTTTCTCGAACTGTTTCCCACACTTCATGTGCATGAAGGCAAAGAGAAAATTTGGTATTATTTTCATAGTTTCTGAAATACACATCACACAAACGTACACCTGAGGACTTTTTTATGCTGGCATCCTAGTTTCTCCCAATTTTCAAGCACCTTTTTATTCCACTTGACCTGAAAAGTCCTTGATGTAGGTAACGATTCAGAGTGCTGGTTCTACTTAAGGCAAGAGTTTCCAGACTGGTAGCTTACTTGAAGCAAAATATTTATTTTCTTTCTTTTTTATAATTATGAAGAAATTTTACTTCCCAATGAAGTAAAAGGTACCTATAATGTATTACAGAGTCAGGAGTTGGTTGCGTTAGGTATACTTAATGACACTGACTGTAAGAATTTTTTAAAACACTAAAAACTTTGTTATAATACACAGTTGGCTTATGAACTGGTTTTTTGACGTTTTCTTGTCCTCAGTGTGCATGTGAAATTAATGTATCTATTTTTCAAATATCAAAACCAGACTGACTGAAGAACTATTGTAGATTTTTATGATTATTGGAATATATTGTTATTTCACTTTGCCAAAACTATTACAGATTACTGGAGAAGTCCTAACAAGAACCAAATTGTTGAGGAAACTATTAACTATTGAGTATCTTCAGCCCATATGGAAATACTAATATCATGTATTTATGAGGATGTGATCTGTATGTTTAATATGAAATTAATATTCTCTCAATGTAATATGGGGAGCTGCCGTTTTTGCTTTTGTTTTTAGCATTTTGGTAAGAGTTCCATAAATGCCTATGTCTTTGAAAGTTAAACAGAGTTAGATCTTTCTAATGATAGATCTGTGTTTTGAAGATTGTGCTCCAGAACCATTTATTATAGTCATGAAAGCTATTTCAACTGATCGGCTGTCCCACTAAAGAAGGAGTGTGCCAACCATGTGATGGTAAAAAGCATCTCTCAGAGGGTGGTCAGCGTATTAAAAATTCTACAGGCTTTCATCAAGGGAGGAGGTGGGGCCTCCGCCCCACACTTATCACTCAGAATTATCAGACTCTAGGGTCTATTGAACCAGATCCCAAAGCCAAGATGCAAGACAAAAGGACTCAAATCATGCTGAAAGCTGACGTAAGAGGGCCATGATACATAGGAAGTATTGGGGCTGGGGGGGCAGGTTCCAAGCACTTGTGCTTGAGTTTTCCAGGAAGCAGTGGTCAGAAGAGATGACAATTGAGCTACATCTTGAAAAGTAACAAGGAGAATGTCCTATGAAAAAGAAGGAAAAAGGCACCACATAAGAGAAGAGTGAACAGAAGTGTAGAATCACAGAGGTAGGAGAAAGCCCATCCAGATGTCCACCATGGCTGAGTTATAAGATGCAAGGGGGTAGAGCAAGATAGCCAAATAGAAATCTCCAGTGATCATCCCCTCTGCATGAACACCAAATTCAACAACTACCATTGCAAGCAGGCACCTTCAGAAGAATCAAAAATCAGGTGAACAATCATACTACTTGCTTTTAAGATTATATCAAGGACAGAGGCACTGAAGAGGGCAGAAAACACAATCTTGCATCACCTACACCACCCCTCTCCCATCTCCCGGGAGGGCTGCTCCTGCACACCAAGTGGAGAGAGAATCTGTGTGCTCAGGGGAGGGAGAGTGAAGTGATTGTGGAACTTTGCATTGACACTCAGGGCCACCCTGGCACAGGGGAACACAGCACACGGCAGAATTCTACCAGTGCCCACAGAGGGAGCATTTAGACCAGATCAGCCAGAGGGAAATCCTCCACCCTGAAACCCGAGTTCCAGGTATCCCCACCACCAGCAGATGAAAAGCATCTTGGAGCCTGGACTAAGTTCACTAAGGCAGTTAGGCCACAAAGGCTGCAGTACTTGGGTAATTCCACTGGTTCAGAGCCAGTTGACTTGAGGTGCACATAATCCAGGAAGACACAAGTGGTGGTAGCCAAGCCACAGGAAAGGGAAAAGTTCAAAGGACATTGTTTTGCAACTTGTGTACCAGCTGAGCCACGGTAAAATAAAGTACCAAGTAGACCCCTGAAGCCCCTGAGTCTAGGCCTTAGTTCCTAGAAGGCATTTCTGGACCCTCCCTGGGCCAGAAGGAAACATGCTGCCCTGAAGGGAAGGACCCAGTCCTGGCAGGACTCACCACCTGCTAACTAAACAGCCCTTGGCCTTTGAATAAACATCAGAGGTAGCCAGGCAACAGTCACCACTGGCTTTGGGTGAGACTGGGTTGGCTTCAGGTGTGACGTGGTGCTGGTGGCCATGAGGGAGTGCCCAGGTCACTCCTCCTCCAACTCCAGCAGCCCAGCACAGAGAGTGAGGGAAGAGAGTAAGAGACTTTGCCAGGTAATCCAGGGCATTCTCCCGTATCTTACCCAAGTCCACCAAGGTGATATCACCAGGACTCTGCAAGAGTCACAGAGTTACTGGGCTTGGGGCAGTTACCCCCAGTGCTGATATGGCCAAAGACTTAGACCACAACACTCAATTCCCTTTGTTTATGTGGAAAGCCTTCTCAAGAAGGATGGGTTCAAACAAACCCAGACTGTGAAGATTAAAATAAATAATTAACTCTTCAATGTCCAGACATTGATGAACAACCATAAGCATCAAGAATATCCAAGAAGATATGACCTCACCAAATGAACTTAATAAGGTACCAATGACCAATTCTAGGGTAATGGTGATGGGTGAATTTTCAGACAAGGAAGTCAAAAGAGCTGCCCTGAAGAAGCTCAGTGAACTTCAAGACAACACAGAGAAGGAATTCAGAAGCATATCTGAGAAATTTAACAAAGAGATTGAAATAATAAAGAAAAAAATCAAACAGAAATTCTAGAGCTTAAGAATTCAATTGGCAAACTGAGAAATTCACCAGTCTCTCAACAGCAGAACTGACCAAGCAGAAGGAAGAATCAGGGAGACTGAAGACAGGCTGTTTGAAAATACACAGTCAGAAGAGAAGAAGAAAAAAAAAAAGAATAAATAAGAATGAAGCGTGTCCACAAGATCTATAAAATAGCTTCAAATGGACAAATCTAAGAGTTACTGGCCTTAAAGGGAAGGTAGACAGAGAGATTGGGGTAGAAAGTTTATTCAAAGAAATAATAACAGAGAAAATTTTCCAAACCTAGAGAAAGATATCAATATTCAGGTACAAAAAGGTCATAGAACACCAAGCAGATTTAACCCAAACAAGACTACCTCAAGGCACTTAATAATAAAGTTCCCAAAGGTCACAGATAAAGAAAAGGTATGAAGGGAAGCAAGAAAAGAAAAAACAACACATACAGTATGTATGCCAATACATCTGGTAGCAGACTTCTCAGTGAAACCCTTACAGGACACGAGAGAGTGGCATGACATATTCAAAGTGCTGAAAGAAAAAACCTTAACCCTAGAATATCATATCCTGCAAAAATATCCTTCAAACATGAAGGAGAAATAAAGATTTTCCCAGACAAACAAAGGCTGGGGGATTTCATCAACACCAGACCTGTCCTACAAGAAATGCTAAAAGGAGTTCTTCAACCTGAAAGAAAAGGACATTAATGAACAATAAGAAATCATCATCACACAGAACACTCTATTGGTGTAATTACAATGTATAAACCACTGATATAATATCTTGAGTAGGAAGACTAGAAGACGAACCTGTCAAAAATAACTACAATAACTTTTTGAGAGATAGAGAGGATAAAAAGATAAGGATAGAAACAACAAAAAGTTAAAAAATGGGGGTAATGAAGTTAAAGGGTAGAATTTCTGTTAGATTTGTCTTTGCTTGTTTATTTTTTTGTTTTGTAAGTAGAGCTGTCATAAGTTTAAAATAATTGGTTATATATAAAATGTGTTTGGCAAGCTTCATAGTAATAACATCGAATCAAAAAACCTGCAACAGATACACAAAATTGGAAAATATCTAATGTCCGTGGATTAGAAGAATTAATATTGTTAAAATGTCCATACTACCCAAAGCAATCTACTGATTCAATGCAATCCCCATCAAAATACCCATGGCATTCTTTACAGAAATAGAAAAATTAATCCTAAAATTTATATGGAATCACAAATGACCCAGAAAAGCCAAAGCCATTCTAAGCAAAAAGAACAAGCCAAGAGGTATATAAAAAAAATGGTCAACATCATTAGTCATCAGAGAAATGCAAATCAAAACTATAATGAGATATTATCTCACCCTAGTTAAAATGACTTTTATTCAAAAGACAGGCAATAACAAATGCTGGCGAGGACGTGTAGAAAGAGGAACCCTTATACACTGTTGATGGGAATGTAAATTAGTGTAACCACCATGGAGAACAGTATAGAGCTTTCACAAAAAACTAAAAATAGAATTACCATATGACCAGGCAATCCCACTGTTGGGTATATATCCAAAAGGTGTGAATTCAGTACATCGAAGAGATATCTACACTCCCATGTGTATTGCAGCACTATTCACAATAGCCAAGATTTGGAATCAACCTAAGTGCACATCAACAGATTAATGGATAAAGAAATTGTTGTACCTCTACACAACGAAATATTATATAGCCATGAAAAAGAATGAAATCCTGCCATTTGCAACAACATGGATGGAACTGGAGAACATTATGTTAAGTGAAATAAGTCAAGCACAGAAAGACAAATCTTGCATGTTCTCATCCATATGTGGGAGCTAAATATTAAAAACAATTGCTCTCACAGAGACAGAGAGTAGAATGATGGTTACCAGAGGCTGGGAAGTATGGCGGGGAAGAGGAGATAAAGAGGGGATGGTTAATGGGTGAGATAGTTGGATATAATGAACAATATTTAATAGCACAACAAAGTGACTATAATCAACAATAAGTTAGGGTATATTTAAAATAACTAAAAGAATGGAATTGTTGTTTTGGGATTTTTTGATAGAGGCCAGTCTCACTGGGGTTAGGTAGTATCTCATTGTGGTTTTGATTTGCATTTCTCGAATGATTAGAGATGATGAACTTTTTTTTATATGTTTTTTGGCCATTATTCTGTCTTCTTTGGAGAAGTTTCTGTTCATCTCCTTTGCCCATTTATAAATGGGTTTTTTTTATTTTTTTTTGTTAATTCTTTTGAGTTCTAGGTAGATTCTTGTTATCAGACCTTTGTCAGAGGTGTAAAGAGCAAATATTCCCTCCCATTCTGTGGGTAGTCTATTTGCTCTAGTGATAGTTTCTTTAGCTGTGCCCGTCAATGCATGAGTGGATTGTTAAAATCTGGTATTTGTTCACAATGGAATATTACTCAATTTTAAGAAATGACAGTAAGTTAGAACCTCTTGCATTATCCTGGATTAAGCTTCAGCCCATTATTC